>JASDQU010736368.1:79215-92669 GCA_032191745.1 Picea mariana | reverse complement strand
TGCTTTAGTAATTCCAACAGGTGTAACATGTAATGAATCATGGAGACAATAGCGAATGTAATAAAAATAAATATAATCCATTCATAACATGGAATTTAGAGCTTAGAATAACGGAAACAACACATAAAATGCATTATCCATCTATCATTATGTCGCAAACAAAACCAATACTCCATCATCAATCATGTAGAACCTAGTAAGCAACATCGAAACAACATCATAAAAGGTGTGATAAGACTATCTCTGAGCCTCCAGTCTACAAGGGGGTCCCACCTACTAGTATTATATCTCATTAGCATAGTTTAAATAATAGGCTTTAACAATACTTTGCGGGCGAAATCCTTGTTGCGATTTTAATCATCAATAGGCGTCTTGGAGACAAATGGTTTCCTTTAGATGTTCTACTTCTTTCCAAAACTGATTGACCTCTTCTTCGATGCATTTCAAGCTACTCGTTGTCGTTGTTTGTTGGGGGTCAAACTCCATGATTACCTAAAAGCAATCAATAACATGATAAGGCCACAAGGGATTCTTTTATTAGGATAATGGGAGGCAACGAAAACAAACTAATCACTTTTTTCTTGGGACTCCAAGCTTCAATGTAGTATACATATGAATGGTTGTGTCCAATGTAGGTCAAGGGAATGAACCCTGATTTGAGTGCACACTATGGCACCCTACTTTTTCCTTGATGATGAGTGGAGTTTCCACTCAAAAAGTTGGACGTTCCAAAACTTCTTACATGGTGTTTATCCAAAAAAATTGTCTAACATTATAACTAACTGTGGAAACCTACATACTCAGATTCTTTTTGGATTTCAAACAACTCTTATATCTATGTAAACATCAAATTATAACCAAATTTATTACTAAGATAAAATTATTAAAACTTAAAAACTATTTAAATATAATTACCAACGCCTAATTGTTTTTTAAAATATTGAAAACAAATCATACATTTTTTATATTAATATTTAAAACAATTTTTTATAAAACTTTAATTATTTTTTTAATAATCACATAAAAAAACATTTTTCATAATTAGATGAAACATTTGTTGATTCTATCGATAGAATTTTTTTTTAAAATCTTAACAACTTTGGAAAAATGAAAATATAGAGAAAGATGACCAACTTTTCCTAAACAGAGAGTTGAAACATGGACATTGATTAAACTATATTATGGCAAGGTGAGATCATTGATTTTAGTCTTATATATTTTTCAAATGGTCTTCGTTATTATCTTAGCACTATTGTCTACTTAGTAAAGGAAAATTTGCATTGTTGTCTACCTAGTAAAGGCAAATTTGCAGTGTGTTATTGTGAATCTCATCTCCACTTCTTTCTTTATTCTTTTCTTTGTTTTTGTGAATGTACTATTTATTATCAGGGTTACTTGTGTTTGTTTATCCTATTACAAGTGGGTAGTTTTTTTGTTTATCCTATTACAATTTGGTAGTTTTGGCTTTAAGTATGACTATTGGTAAAGGGTTTAATGTTGGATGTGGATAAAGTTTTTCATCACTAAAATATTGTTTATTTTTTTAAACGCTTGTTTAAACATTTTATGTTTTAGTATTTTTGGTCGGAATTCAACTATATAAATCTAAGTGAAATTACAATTTTTTGTTGTTTAAATTTCATTTCTGAATGCATAAATGGACAGTTTTCATTCTAAACATTAAGTAAATAAATAATACTTAAAGTTGATAATCATGAAATGTTTGACATAAGTAAAAGTCAATTCTCTTATGGAACACTATTTAATCATTTCAAGTACCATGATAATTTTGATTAATGGTAATAAATCAACTCATATTTATCAATAACAATTAATAATTTGTATGTCATTACTGACTCATAGTAAATTATGATAAATCTTATCACTCTTGGAAAAAAAAAAACCAAAACCAAAAGTATTTTCATAAGGTGATTTTGAAACGATTCATTTTGGGGTGGGGATACTTCATTTCATTATGCTTGAAGGCTTTTCGCTGACTATCGTATAGAAGGTAAGTAGTAAATTAGTTGAAGCTTTTCATCAAGGTTCTATGGTGTAGTGGTTAGCACTCTGGACTTTGAATCCAGCGACCTGGGTTCGAATCCCGGTAGGACCTTTATGTACAGGTTTTTTTTGTGTAGAATCGGAATGACCTGGGTTCGACTCCCGGTAGGACCTTCAGATTTGGTATTTTGTGGAATTGGGAATGATGGGGATTTTCCACAAATCACAGGTGGTCCAATCACTATTTCATGGCTTGCGTCTTCTGAATTTAGATGAATCTGGATGGACTCGGTTTCCTTTAACAAAATAAATTGTTGCATTGCTAGTTCGTTCTGTTGTGTTGCTCAGGATATGTCTTTCAGTCCAGCAGTGTCACTTGGGCTTCAGGCTTACCATTTTTGTTTTACAATGGAAAGACACTTTTTTTTCAGCTGGAGTGCGGTCAATCCCTGGGATATGTTCCATAATTGAGAACTCAAAAGCCAACTTCCTGACACTGGGAAGTTGGGCTTCAGGCGTACCATTTTTGTTTTTCAATTGAAAGACGCCCTTTTTCAGGAGTGGGGTCAATCCCTGTGATATGTTCCATACTTTGACAACTCAAAACCAACTTCCTCACATGGGTTTTTAATGAAAATGTCAGACTGGGGCAATTGGCCAGCTAAGTACGTTGTTATTGGTAGATATTTAACTTATTGGGCTTGTGGCCTTGTGCCAGATAATTTATTTTTGTTTAAACATTTGAATTTTTTCATTGGAATATGGTGAAATAGATTTTGGTAAAATCACCATTTTCTGTTATTTAAATTGTATTTTTAAATATATAAATGGATTCAACATCTTGAAAAACTCTTAAAAAACTAAAATTATATAAATTCAATCATTTAAATCTAGAGTTCCAACAATTTTTGAGCTGATTTCAAACAAAATTAATAAAAAATTATATCTTATAAAAAGTCAAATATTTAAAATACTGTTTACAACTTTCATGCCAAATTATGTAAGCTGCCTACCAATGTCTTCCTCCATGACGATCCTATTACAACTTTCATGCCAAAATGATGTAGGCTGCCTACCAATGTCTTCCTCCAAAGCTGTGATCTCCTCATGAATTTCTCTGGGTTTTCGAGTTAATGAAACAGTTCTATTAGCCCTTCAAAGCAACATTAGGGTTTTCGAGTTAACTAAACAGTGCTATTAGCCCTTCACAGCAGGGTTGGTGTTTTTAAGATAAAGATGTGATCTCCTCATGAATTTCTCTGGGTTTTCTGGTTACCTAAAAAATGCTATTATCCCTTCACAACAAGGTTGGTGTTTTTAAGATGATGACATGCCAATTGCTGATAGGATTCCAATATTTTTCAATATTGACAGTTGATGAATTCTATTTCTTGTGTGTATGGAATTGCATATACAGTAAAATCTAAAGAACTTCACTTTACATTAATCTTTGTATTTGCAAGTGGTCTCTGGCAAGGCACTGATATTCCATTGAGTAAGCATGCGTCCTCGCTGGGGAAGTGAGCTTGTAAGATGTTAACGTTCCAGAGGCCCGAAAGGGAATCAATGTGGGGCTGGAGGAAGTCGAGAAATATATCTCAGGTGACTCTGCCTGTCACTATGTGGACATTCATGTGATGCTTTCTATGTAAGTAATCAACACAATTCTCCATTTTTTAAAAGAAACTTCCATTTTCTTTGGGGGGCAAGAGTGGGGAATCAATATGGKACTTAGGAAGTTCAGAAATACATTAAAGGAAACTATGCATGTGATTATGGATTATGTGGGTATTTATGAAATGTTTTTTTTGCATGTGACTATGTGGGTATTTATGAGATACTTTTATTTATAGTGAAATTTTTTATTATAATTTAGTAGTCAATCAGAAGTGGAGACAATTATTATTGTTGTTATTTGGGAAAGCAGGTTGATTCATTATTATTATTCAARGAAAATCACTTTACTTGAAATAATCCTAGGGGTGGTCCATAAGGGACATGCTTTCACTCTTGTCAGATGCCTCTCAATGTTAGATRGATAACCTTTTTCTTTACATCCAAGACAAACTCCTAACCAAACACAAGCATTTTTTAGATCACATTCATACAATGCTTTCTCTATATAAATAATAAGAACACTTCTCTTTTTTAAAAACATAAACTCCTTTTTTTTTTTTAGAAAAATAAAGTCAATCTCCTAAAAAGTTGCTTTGGATATTTCAAAGTAGATAAGATTGAATGCAAACATCAAAACAAAAAGAAATCGAACCTGGTCAATTGAAGTAAACTCCCTTGGTTTATCAAATCACAATTGATTATTCTATTAATCAATTCCATATAATTTTAATTCTGGTATGTTAAAAACATATTAAATATATAAACATGTATTACAAAAGCATTTGTATTAACAAATATGGTGGTTAAAAACACACACTATATATAAACAAG
The DNA here is from genome assembly GCA_032191745.1 of Picea mariana. Lineage (NCBI taxonomy): Eukaryota > Viridiplantae > Streptophyta > Pinopsida > Pinales > Pinaceae > Picea > Picea mariana. The sequence goes on along the minus strand of JASDQU010736368.1, from coordinate 88,217 downwards.
TATAGCAAAAGTTTATTAACAAATATTTGAAGAATATAAAGAGGTGGTTTAGGTGCCTACTAAGTAATACACAAGATAAGGCGGGGGGTTTCAAATTTGTAACCTCACATAACAAACTTCCTTTATATTTCCTACTATTTTCCAATTGCTCTACACCCTCTACACCCCCAAGGGCCAATTAAATCTAATTTTAATTATAATTGACATCCTCATTTTTGTGAAGGCAAGCAATTATTGTTTGACAATATAAAAAGCATCCTACACACCTTCAACCGCTCAACCGGAATGCAAATCAACCTGGAAAAATCCTCATTAATGGCTTGGGGACTTAATGACAAGGAAATACTTGCTACTTCAACACTCTTTGGTATACAATTTAAAAATCCATCTGAAGGCCTCAAGTACATGCGCTTCGATACCAAGGCCATTGGATACAAAAAACTATATTGGGCTTGGCTGCTAGCCAAAGTGGGAAAAATAATACATTCATGGTGTAACATATGGCTATCTCGAGCCCACAGATTAGTCCTTCTCAAATCAATCATTGAAGCAATCCCAATATATTGGACTTCCCTTGCATGGGTGCTAAAATGAGTCTTGCATAAAATAAATCAATTGGCCACTCGATTCCTTTGGGTAGGAGAATATGACTCTAGACCATTAGTTTTGGCCTTAAGAAAAATAATCTCAAAGCTAAAGGCTGATGGAGGATGGGGAGTCAAAGACATCTTTACCTTCGCAAAAGCACTAGGAACAAAAAATGTCCGGAGTCTGGTTGAGGGAACAAGACTTTGGCATAGAATCATAAAAGAAAAATACATCCCACAAATGCCTCTTCTGGATTGGATTCACTCCACAAACAAATCATATCAGAATGGAACAATCATATGGAAATCTCTCATAAACTCTTTCCACATTATTGGCGACTGACTCATTAATTTGGAAGATTGGTAAAGGCTCCAACATTTTGATAGAGAAGGACCCGTGGATAGGTTGTTCAAATAACCACATGTCGTTAGAGGAGCTCATCAACTCTCTCAATTAGAGGTCTCAATTAGAGGGGATTTTTCTTTCTAAATCAAGTTGGGCACATAGATTACACATCAGGAGCCACTAGATGGACATCAAGGGAGGATATGAACTTAGATGTCCAATAGGTTCCAACATGGAATCAAAATATTCACTCATTAAAAACAACTCTCTTTCCCAACTCACAGACCAGGAAGATCAACTTATATGGTCCTTCAACCCCACATGCAAATACTCTCCCAAACATAGATATCTGGCCCAACTCCAAGTTGCTCATGTGGATCCCCCTCCATGGTGGGGGAAATCCCTTTGGAAGTTAGAAAATCTTCCCAAATCAAAGTTATTCATGTGGCTCCTTCTTTAAAACAAGGCTCCAACATGGGAAAATCTCCAGAAGAGATCCTTCACAGGTCCAAGTAGATGTGCTCTATGTAAAGAAGAATAAAAATCCAATACACATTTATTCCTTCAATGCCCATTTACAAAATCGGTATGGAGAGAAATAAATAGTTTTATGGGACCTATATTCAATTGGAATGGGATTCACATCTTGGAGGCACTCCAAAGATGGTTAAAAAAACAACAAAATCAAAATTATAAATCCCTCCCCTGTAACGACCCTGTCGTTATGACAACAAAAGCGATGGTTAATAGGTAATTTTTTTTTTTGCATTAGGAAGTTAAAAACATCACAACATAATTAATTGCATCGCAAAGCTCACATTATCATAATTATTAACGACACAAATCAACACATTAGCATAATCATTAGCAACACATGATCAACACATAATCACAATTAGCAACGTGATGCAACACACCACGATCAACTGAAGCAAATACAAAAGATGATTAACCATGTCATTGAACATTAAAAGAACTACCCGCCCAACCTATCCTGCATGGTTAGGACCTCCATGACACATAAGTAACGCTCAAGACCAGGATTCATTTGATTGATTTTGACCATTTAAGGTCTCAGGGCTGGCGATTGTTCCGAGGAACAAGGAGATATCTAGATCCTTTACCCATAACTAAATACCAAATTCCCTGCTTCAATCAACAACAACACTTTTCATAAATTATTAACATAGCGCAAATTCTACTATGATTCTACAACCATTGAAGCTTTAATCATGTGCAATACACCAATATATCGTTGACATTAAGTAAGGTTGCAAAATGTAAGGTAAAACATGAAGGAGTTCCATCTACACACACACACACACACACACACCATCACGGTGGAAACTCGATGGTTAGCAACAACTCTAACATATTCTAAACACCCAAAAACAATTGTCCTATAATAACGTATCTATGCTGAAGCTTCCTTCTTTCTTGTAGGGCAATTTATTTTCAAACCACATAAGGTGTGATATCGGTGTTTCGTAAATCATTCTTTTGCAAAAGATTATTCCACTAGGCTTTATTATTAAAGTTTAGTATCTATAATCAATCAATCTATAAGGAGACTAGGATAAGGGAGTTGTATGTACTAAACTATTATCGTTTAGTAACCAAGTGGTAATCTAATTGATAAGCCCCACCATATCAAGATGTGATATACTAAGGACACAAACAATTATTCTACCATGCTACCTTACTTTATTACTCTTAGTAATTTCTTTCTTATCCTTTTAATTAAGAGACGCCCAGGAGGGAGCTGACACCTTAACTATGTCTCTTGCCATGTGAAAACATTAAACCTTGATTAAGTAAATGATACTTCAGAAATAAAAGTGAGTTTTAGTTAAGTATTGCAACAATATTTCACTTAAGGTTCACAAGGACGCGCGACGCAAAAGCCTTAGTTTTCCAATTTTTCATTCTCCCTAAGTATAGTTGGAAGTAAAGCTTAGGTATTCCTATGTAGAGATATGAAAACATCTTCCAAGGTTGTCCACCATCGACTTACTAAAGTTATTCTAAATCGTAGAGACATGATTTTCATTAATGCTAACAACAACCTTCACTCAATCGATGGTATTAACAGCCCTCTAAGTGATAAATAAAACATATCAGGGTTCCAACAATAATCCTCCTTATAACAGGATAATATTGTTATTCCATTCTTTGTTTTAATCATTAGTCCGTACCTTGATATAGAATTAAAATTTCAATTTGGCACCTACCATAATTCATGACTAAGTCTGAATTAAGAATTATTCCTCAATAAACTATGACTGTCAACTAATATTATTGAAATCAAACGTGTCTATCTACCCTAAGAGCATGCTACCATTAAGTTCCTCTCGATGGAAGACCAAGTCTAATCATTTACCAACGATTATAAAAGTTGGAAGATGCACTCTGACAACACGCCTTTTAAATGGTTACCTACACAATGTGGTGAGAGGAAATGAGTTCTGTTGAAAAGAATTTCAAGAGGGGTTCGCGAGGCCACGAGTCCAAGAGCAAGTACACCGAAGTAACGATATAAGGCTCACACAACAGTCTGACTGGCGGATGGTAAAAAATAATGTCATTCCGAAGGTGTGCTATATGCAAGGAAACACACAGAAGTTCCATGACAAAGAGGGAGTAGGTGACTCACTAAGTTCTGATGACAATTGAAATGACAATAAATATCATAATTTTCGCATTTAGATTACATCCCAAAAACCATCAAGGAATTTTGACAATTGGAGTTTAGAATTACAACGCAAATTGGGACGTACTTCTAATAATTATTTGTGTACAAAAATCTTAATGCATTTACAATCTTAATTAAAATACCGTAACCGAAGATGAAGATTTCAAGAACGTTCTTCCGTGACGAAGCTCGTCCCGACCTCTCGCTTGCTAACCATAGAGACGTCACCGATACCTCCCATCCAACAGTGGGGGTACTCTTCTTCCCCCTTAGCCCCCCGAGCCACAAAGGGGCCACACACACACACACAACCAGAAATCCTCTAGCTCCTAGCTTGTCTCACAAGGTAGAGCCACCACTCTCTCCCAAGATGGGTATCCCAACTCTCACAAGTAAAACCAATCAAAAATTCTACAGCATAACTTTACCCATAACTAGTGTGATCCCTTTTCCCTCTGACCATTTTCTTTATAGGAGTTTCCTCAATGAACACATCCCTACTTGCACAATTAATTCGCTTTTTAATTAATTAATTGAGAATTATTTCCCCCTTACACTTGTCACCCTCTCCCCAAGATGCACAAGTAATTACACATTATAATTTAATTAAAAGTCAAATTCCCTTACCCTTCCTAAAAGTGCTCCTTAATTCTCTCCTAGGTGTCTCTTTATTCCCCATAATCCCATTTAATGACTGATGTCTTACTAAATATGAGTTGAGTTAAACTATGAATCTTCTTCTAGTTAGACTAGTGTTAACTAGACTCTAGATACATTTCTATGCCTACACATTCTTTCAACTTTATTCATTTCTTACCTTCAATTCCAATTTGGTATTTTCTTGCACATATGTGTATTAAATCAATCTTTAGGTTTATTTTATTTTTTTTAATTTCTTAAATTGATTTACCTCATTTCTATTTGATTTAGTGAATAATTTAGTTTTAGTCTTCTTACCAACTTAGGATTAATTTTTGAATAGGCTCGGACTTTCATTTGGGGATTCATAATCAATAATTTCAATTCTTGATTAATTAATTAAAGCCAACAATACTTAAATATTTTACAAGGTTTAATTATTCGCTCAAGGTTTTCTAGGCCACCTAGATTCATTGACTCAAGTTTTATTTCCGCGACGTGCCCTTCAAGACGCACTCCGTGCTCCAAGGGTGCCACTCGTATTTGACTGGTTTTGGTAGTTGTCCAACCCTTGGAGTCAGCACTCTATTCATGTGACCTTGTGAGCGACTAAGGGCTTCTAAGGAATAAGGACCCTACCTTATTGTGTGCCCCTTAGAAATATTTGTGAGCGACTGTCTCAGTTTGCCCTCACGACATCGTGGAACTCTCAAAATAGGTAATCGTTAACCTACAATTCGAGCCACGACAAGAGTGCTGGTAAGTTGTGACAGGGACTTTGCCACACCTCTCCCTCAATAGCTGGTCTATGTGCATGGCCCCTTTACTCCTTATGTGAGTCAGATTAGCAAGCAATCGTCAACCTGCATCCATCAACGGAACACTGTCAATGATCCATACACAAAATCATATTATAATCGATCATAAGTCACATATGCATAAATGAAATACTCAAACCAATACGATCCACTCCCTGACTCAATCCGTAGTCCCAGGAGGTCCATTGATGCCATCGACATCCACAATCTATCAAGTGTCCAACACACTCAGGGGAAACTCGTCAATAGCATCTGTCAATACATATATATCAATTAACATTAAATCACAACCATCAACATGATGCAGGAGCATCCCTTACATCAAGCGAGCCAGGGCGGAAGACAAAGGACAACTGGGCGGACCCAGCCAAATTTTTGAAATTCCCCTTGAAGTTGATGCGTCAAATATAAATGAGATCATTTAATGAAGGCGCCTTGGTATAATGTAATCAGACCTTGAGTGCCCCGCTCTCGTTTGAAGTAGATGGAGGCATTTATAGTAGTTAATGCAGGTAGATAGAAAATTAAATTCTCGATTAGACTGTTTGAGAGCGCAAGAGGGAAACGAGATATAGACACCCTCATTGAGCATTGTAACATAGTTAGAAGTATTGGAGCATAGAAGAGAAGCAGAGAGCTGCGTAGAAACACCCATGTATAGTTATTTGGATTAATAGAAGAAGTTGATTCAAGTTCATGGCGTTGTGTTTGTTCTCTATGTATGTATGCTGACTACTATGCTCATGAGTATTTACTTCCCGCCATGTATTTGTTTTACATGTTGTGTATGAAAGATTTCTTGTTGAGTGTTTGAAATCTGAGAAAGGAAGTAGAAAGAATGAGTTTCAATCGTTTCTCTATCTGAGCAAGAATTCCTGCAAGGAGTGCAGTTGAAGTCGTCCGCAAGGAGTGCGTTGACAGAAGGCTCAGATAGTTTAACTCTTGTTTTCGTTCACCCAGAAGTGAGATTGGGTTATAGGAGCCGTGCAAGGAGTGCGCAGGCTAAGGAAAGTCTCAGTTGTGAATCTGAGCGAGACATTGAAGGGCTGCTGCTGCAGGTGTGAGCAGAGTCGAAAGAACTCAACACTCAGAAGTGTTCGAGGATTTCCGCAAGGAGTGCACGCAAGGGTCTTCTCAAAACCTCATAATTGTGTGAAGCTCAAGAAGGACAAGGCTTCCAAGCTCGTCGAAGGGAAGCACAGGGAGTTTGTGCCGTGGAGTGTTTGAACAGGCGCTACAAAGTTACGCGCAGGAGGACCAGTTTTCATATAGAAATACTGGGTTCACCCCGTTGAAAACATCAAAGAGGAAGAGATCGACGGTTAGGATCTTGTGGAGAAGATTTGCAAAATCCCATCAATCGTTGGATCTTCCAAAGAAGCGAGGGGGTTACAGCCGCGTTCGGAGTTCAAGCTCTAGGGGTCGTGAGTCGTTGGATCGTTGATCAGTTACCCGTCAGCCGTCCGAGCTGGCAGGAGTTGTACAGAGTTTAAACCCTCGTGAGCAGAGTAAGAACCCCGAGAGGCGTCAAGATATCGAGATGTCGGGGTTCGGGAAATCGACATTCCTATGGACAGGAGATCGGGGAAGTCCAAAGTGAAAACCCTGATATACTCTGAGCCGCCTGTTTGGGGAGACAGGTGTCAGAATTCCGAAGAGAGTCGGTATATTGGCACTCGGGAAACCGGAGTTCCTGAGGTCGTGAAAATCAGGACATCAGTAGTCTTGAAAACGCAAGGAGAAATATGAATCGTCCATCTGAGGAGGACGCGTGGAAGCAATCAGAGCCATCGGGAAAAGTCTCGACAGGAAGTCGTCTATCGGCATTTTGGTCATCGGGATATCGGGAATCCTGGTGACAAGGTGTTTATGCATTTCAGAATCGCGAAGTCCGAAACCGCGATAAGGAGGGAAGCGCCATTGTGGAATCCAACTATCAGCATAGTGGAGAATCGGGATTTGAGGGATCGCGAATCTTGAGGACACATGTATTTGGACATTGGAAAGTTCAAAACCCCGATGGGAGGTATGATTGTGGTCATATAGAGGAGGTCACGTGGACCAAGAGTCTAGCCGGGAGGGCTAACGGAAATTAGAACACATCGGGATTTTGAAGTCCGAAACCCCGACAAGAAGGAATATAAGGCTGCGGTCTTATGGAAAGTGGTCACATGGACCAGGGCATAGCCAGGAGGGGCTAAAGCAACAAAGGAGCGCATCGGGATATTGGAGGTCGAGACATCGGGAGTCTGGAAACCTCGAAACCTGATTATCTATTCTTCTGTCGTCGAAGAGAAAAGTGACCGACCTAAAGACTGTAAAGTGCCGAAAAGACCTGTGGGTCCATTTTGAAGGAGATTCCAGTGGGAATCAGAAGAGCCATTCTGGCTCGAGGGGGAAAATTGAACGATCCTTAAGACCGGGAGGTCAGGCGCGGGACCTGCTGAGGTAGGTGCCCGGGTGGATGCCATCAAGTGGTATCAGAGCTTATTTCTTGACTGTACATTTCAGGCAAGAGAGGCAAGAGGAAAAGAGCACTCTGATAGGCATCAAGTGGTATCAGAGCGTAGAGAAGCTTCTTTGCTTTCTGTAGCAGAGAAAGAGAATCCACCATGCCGCCAAGGAGAAGGGATAGACAATCACCCGATCTAGAGGAGGAAGGGGAAATGACCAGAGGAAGGGGTAGGCAAGTGCAACTTTCAGAAGTAGAAAGAGATCTGCATAACTTACGCACTATGGTTGTGGACATGGAGATCAGACAAAGGCGCAAAGATGATGCAGGAGATATCAGTGAGTCCAAAAATGAAGATGATTCTGGACATGGAGAAGAAGAAATTCCGACAGAAGATGCAACAAATGAACGTTTACTTAAAGCTGTTGCAAGAATGGGTGCAAAGGTAAAAATGGACATTCCAATTTATGAGGGAAATCTGAATGTAGAAGAGCTTCTAGATTGGATTAGAGCTCTAGACACCTATTTTGATTATGAAGATATCGAAGAGGACAAGAAAGTCAGGCATGCCGTCACGAGATTAAAAGGACATGCAGCCTTGTGGTGGGATGAACTACAAGCTGACAGGCGTTGCCAAGGCAAACAAAAAATTAAGAGCTGGGACAGGATGATTGCAAAGATGAAGACAAAATTCATTCCCAGGGACTATCAAATTTCTCTATTCAGGAGGATGCAGAACCTGAGACAGAAGCTGATGACAGTGAAGGAATATACTGAGAAATTTTACAGGTTGAATATCAGGGCAGGTCATCGCGAAAGTAATGACGAAAAAGTGGTCAGGTATATGAATGGCCTGAGATATGAGATTCGGGATGAAATGAGTATGGAAACTATCCGAACGGTAGAAGATGCTTATCAAATGGCTCTGAAAGCTGAAGAGAAGCTGAGCCGAAAGCAGAGTCAGAAGGGCAGAGGCAAGAGTCAGCCCAGAGGAAAATCAGTTGCCCAGGAAAGAACCTAGAAGCCCAGGGATGACTAGAAGAAACCTCAGACTTGGACAGAGAGAGATGGAAGCTCACAGCGAGGGCGATATGCTGAACAAAGAGAACAACATACTGAGCAGAGAGGAGGATATGCTGATAATAATAGGTTTCCTCATACCAGAGGTAGAGGAAGAGGAAGAGGTGGAGTAATTACATGCTTCATATGTGGAAAGAATGGGCACAAGTCTTATGAGTGTTCAGAGAGAAAGAAAGAAACTGGAGAAGCTCATATCGTTGAGGCACATAGGCGATATGTTGAGGCAGAAGATGCTGAAGGTGGAAGATCGCTCATGATGCAAAAAATTCTTTTGACACCCGAAAAGGAAGTCGAGAGCTCTGCCCAAAGAAACAGTCTTTTTAGGACTACTTGCAAGACCAAGGATAGAGTGTGCAAGGTCATTATGGACAACGGAAGCACTGACAAT
>JASDQU010736368.1:53214-63847 GCA_032191745.1 Picea mariana | reverse complement strand
TGTATAAGAGCATGATCAAAACCACAAAGATCCAAATAAGACCAAGAAAAAACATCTTGAAATTCACTGAGCATCTTTGCAAACTTCATTTTCTCTTCATCAAAACATTGGGCACCTATTTTAACATTCTTTGGAGACTCGGGTGTCCCAATGTTCAAGGAGATGGTTTCACCCACCTTCCTTTTCGACTCCTCTTCTTTATGTTTCTCTTTATTTCCTATATCACTCGATGAAAATGAACTCTCTAGAGGAGTCAAGCCCTTACGAATCTTGTTATCTTCTATGAATATAATTTCCTTGTGCTTATAAGGTTCATTTTGAATGAAAGAATAGATGATCTCATCACTAGGGAAGACCTGCCAAGATTCTATATTGTCGGGGATATGTGGATGATATAGATATTGAAAAGTACAATTAGGTATGTGTGGCAGAAGTTGTCGATTAGGAGAGGCTGCAAAAATAGCTAACCTATCAACCATTGAGTTCAATTCCCTCTTAACATGAGTATTGTTGAAAGATAATAGGTTCAAGATAAGTGTCCAAATATTTTGGGTGTATCATTTCATCAACTTGTTGCTAGGAGAGTATATCTTACGTACAAGGTTCACAACAAGCTCAGAATCTGCAGAAACTGTAAGGTGACCATAACCTAGATTATAGGAATTTTCAATGCCTAATAATAAAGCTTCAAATTCAGTGACATTGTTTGTGCAAGAAAACTCCAACCTGTAAGAAAAGTTATGAATTTTCCCCACAGGAGAGTACAAGATTATGCCAGCTCTGTTACCTTCACTAGAGCATGAACCATCAAAGTGCATGTGCCACATACCATCATCTAAATCGATTTGTTCCAAGGGAATGTTATCCTCCTCAACAAAGATGTAATACACCCCTAGGTCCTCTTCGATATAGTTCACATTAGGTTGTGGGAGACTCTCTATGTAAGGTGAAACCCTTCCCTCTCTAAGGACTATAATGTTTTTACCATTCTGAGGAATAGATAAGTGTGTCCTGTCGAGTGAGAGGTATCCACCCGTCAAAGCTTGCCAATCTCTTCTTAAGATGATTGACTAATTGCTTACTGGTATATCAATTACCTCAATACTAAGGGTTGTCCTTATTTCAGGGTGTGCGCACAAAACTAAGGTCACATCTTTAATCTCACCTATGGTCGTTTGTTGTAGACTATTATAAGAGAGCATGCTTTTGGCATTTTCATTTGTACAAGACAAGCATAGCTCTTCCATAATAATCTTCGACATTACACTTGGGCCTGAACCGCCATCAATGAGGCAACAATGGGCGATCTTATCCATAATCTTTAAATAAATATAAAAAGGGGGATTTTTTACAGGGTATCTAAAGTTATGTACACCTACTTTATTTACAAACGAATCCTCTTCATTTACCTCTTCAGAGAGTTTGGCTACAACATAAGATTTTTCTTCCATGAATTGTTTTAGATGCCTCTGTTGTCCAGGGACAACAACCATGTCCAGAAGGTTGGCATCTGCTTTGATGTTGGCCAACTGATTTCGAATATTGTATTTGGACGAGGGGAGAGGAGAAGTAGTTCCTTGACTATCAGGAACCTTAGGAACCTGAACAATAGCAGCTGGTGAGGATGATCTTGGGCTAGAAGAATTGTGGGGAGGATCATATTTTCCTTTGGGAGTGTAGGATTTGTTCCTAGTATTGATGATCATGACATATTCTAGCTCTACAAAATCTAAGACAATGATGGTAGTTTCTGGTCTTTTACCAAAGATCTTATCTCTGGTGCTCTTCCTTACCTCACATGTGGTTTCCTCATGGTGTTCCTCGCAAAAGTTACACCAACTTCGAGGCATGATAGCTTTAGGTTGAAAATTATTTTCAATTGGACTTCTAAAGGGGGGTACAGAAGAGGATGAAGCTCAAGGGGTGAGAGGGGAGACATTTCCCTTTCGCTCATACGCTATCATACGATTATTCATATCTTGTACTAGATGTAAGAGGGCGGACATGTTTGTCTGTTAAACCGATTCTCCCTGAGGAAGACCTGTTCTTTCGAGCTGTTCTTCATACTCCAAACACGTATGTAGAGAGGAACCGAGGTTATCAATGGATTTTTCCTCGAGCCTATGACGATAGGGGTAAGGTAATGCATTATAATAATGCATGAAAGCGGCTTGGTTTTGAGGTCGAATGAGTTCAGGGATTTGATTGTATAACTTAGTGAAACACAAGTTGAAGGACTTGATGGTCTCACCATCTTTATAGGCGATGTTATTGTACTCCCGTAACTGCTCAACTGGGCTCTTAGATTGCCCATAGGTGTATTTGAACCAATAGACTAACTCCTCCCAAGTATACATAATATTAGGAGGAAGGTCAAAGAAATCAGCTGCAACTTTTCCTTCCAAGGAATTGAAAAATAAGCGCATGCAAGTATCGTTATCATTGGATCCTACTTCATGAAAGACATTAGAAAATGCCACCAGGTGTTCATTTGTAGTGACAATGTTATTTCCCAAAAAACTAGGAAGATGCTCTTTGAAATTAGGAAGTGGATGAGTAGCAGGTGCTGGGTTAAGAGGAGAGGAAACATGCCATGGTGTGGTTGTAGCGTCTTCTTCAAATTGAAAAAGCCCATACTTTTTGATGACTTTGGTAGGGTTTGTGGTAGATTGGACAGGGATATGGTGACTATATAAGCTACCAATCACTGACGAAGCTGAAGACTGAGAGGAGGAAGCACTTCTAGTGCCACCAGATCCACCACTAGATGCCATCTTGTGGATGATAGGTAAGGGAGAGAAAGACGAACTGGATGAATCAGACAAGGTTCTCCTTAGAGCACTTTGTTGGGTAGATAACACAATGTTCCTTCCTCCTATTTCAGAAATAGGATTAATCTCATGTGATAGGCCTCTTCTCCTCCTAGAAACCCAAGGGTTTAGGGACATGAAAAGAAGGTCAAATCTGAAGGAAAAACAAGGTTATTACTGATTTCTAGGCTGTCTACGTCTAGCTTCCCAATGTTCTTGGGCACTAATGTCACGTTCAATTGCTTCCCATGAATGATTAAGCTCAACCCTAGTATTAGTAGTGTCTAAAATGGTGAAATTCAAAGCAATGTTGGTATGATCTTGAAAACCGGGCTCAATATTAGGCTGGCTTGCAATAGGTACAATCATTAAGAAACAAAATAGTCAAAGAATCAATTTCAGAAAAATAGATGTATTCAATGATAATCAAGCATAAAAATCAACTAGAGAGATATTAAATATATCCCCAGTATGGTCGCCAAATAAATGTTGAGGAAAATATATGAAATGATCTTACTCAAGAATTTTCAGATCTTGCTTGGCTAAAGAAAGATAGACTGGAATATCACCCTATGTTTATAGCCATCAAAATTTGTATCTGAATTCACAAGTATTGATTACAAGTGCTTAGGCTCGTTTTTTTATAAATGAAAGCTTGCTGAAAAATTCATTATTTATGTAATTTTCTGAATATAATAGATGTTGAAATAAATATAGAGACAAAAGTAAAGACTCCAAGTCAATAATCAAAACAGATGAGACATAAAGCAATCGCTTTTTTCATTCCAATTCGTCAAAATAATCGTTCTCTTTACAAAATTCCCTGAGGAAGTTTTAGACCAAAGTCAAACTTAGATTTCCCCGATGAATCATACAAAAAAACTTCGGACATAAAGTAAAAAATTGAACTTTAAAAGCTGGATCAACTTGCCACAGATTGATGCCCACTCGACTCTGCATAATAGCCTTTGTCAGTCATGAAATTTAATTCACAAACAGACAAGTCTACACAGACTATCAAAGATAGGTCAACACCTCTAAAAAACAAGTGCCTGAATGATGTAATTCAGTCCTGAATCTTGTTGTCTACAATAGGACCCTGCTATCATAAAAGATAATTAGGCTTCCAATGAATTAAAGAATGAATGAAAACTAAATTATCTCAACAAAAACTCAAAGAGTAGACCTTAGTATGCTTCTCCTTCTATTCTCCCCTTGTTCCTCCTTTTCCTTTTGCTTTTAAGCAATTTGAATTAGTTGAAGTAGTTGAACTACTTCTTTAGTTAAGTTAACTAAAACTCAACGAACTTTTTAGTTTAGGGGGAAAAGTAATAAAATCATAATAAGGGTTTTTAATAAATAATAAATAATAACTAGTAGGTGGGACCCCTTGTGACTCCCTTTAGTTCTTTAACAATCATAACACAACTAGTTAATCAAAAAAAACATCCCTCCTTGTGACTCCCATCATCACTTTCATATTTTGACAATTTATATCAATGATAATTGAAATTATTTCCAAAAATATTTACCATATATCCAAAAAATAGTGTTTTGTCCAAAATTTCAGAAGTCAACTGTTCTCAACAATGAATAAATAAAAACACTTAAAAGCCATATTTGTCGCTCTGGGAGGCAATATTTCCCTTGTTTCTGCTATCACCCTTTGATCTCTTTGAATTTTCCTTAGGTTGTGTGGAGCCTTTATGCCTAATTTCACTGATCACATGAGAGAAATCATCTCTCAAATGCATGCAAGAGGACACAGATTTGGCAGAGTCATTTGAGGGCGAGGAGGGGGAAGCAACAGATTTTCCTTTGTCAGGAGCATGGTGGGCCTCAATTTTTAACCTTTTTCTTGCATGGGAAGATTGTACTGATGAGTGGATAGGGGCAACTTAAACAATTTGATTAATAGGTGGAGGAGCAGGTAGAGATAAGTTAGGCCAACCACGATGTTTGGAGACTGTCGGGTGGACAATCTCTTTCCATCCGTCGTTTTCAGGGACTTCAGGTTGCAGTGAGACATGAGGAGGCACTGGGATACCAGGGACCTATGGGGCTTGGAAGGGAGGTCTTTCAGGCCTAGGTTAGACCACTCCTTGCCCAATCTAGTTAAAAAATCCAGCTTGAAATAGCTGGCCTAAATCTTGCAAGTCTGCATCAAAGTGTATAGAGAACCTTGGCCTTCTATGGCCCCTGATCCAATTTCCTCTTCCTCGATTATCCCGACCATGGATACCTCTGCTGAAAAATCTCATTCTTGTATGTATTATTGATTAGAAAATAGTTTCTTCAACAACCATACATGACATCTCTTTTAAATATGAAACAAAATTTGGCTCAACAACATATCATACTCATGCAATCCAATCCATACAAATCGTTTAATAGTTGTCAATGAGCAGGGGGTGAACAAGGGTTTTGGGATATGTGAGGGGTCGTATTGAGCGGAAAATGTTTTAAATGAGGGAAAAGATCATGATTACTGCTCATAACATCAAACAATCAACTATGTCATAAATCAAAAGAATATATTACTGTAATTCATCCCTACGATCCTTTAACTGTCATAATACATAATTTATCTTAACTATAATTAAATTTTAGGAACAAGGAGTGGATAGTGAATATGTGAAGGTGAGGGGATTGTGATGTGTGAAAAGTGAAATAATGGTAGGGAAAAGAGCGAATACTATTCGTAAAATAAATTAAGTAATCCATAAAATAGTTCTGTATTCAATGCAAATGATCCAATACGAATTAAACAATTACTGTGTGTTAAAACTTGTTCATTGTCCCACGTCCAATTTCTTTAAATTTTTTCAATTAATACAGTGTATAATCATACTTAGAATCATCATGCCTTTCACCCATCTTATTAAAATAATTTTGTTTCTTTTCATTTCCTTCCCTTTTATATTTAAAACAAAATCCCAAGGAACACACAGTCATATTACTTCAACTCTGTTCAACATATAAAAGTATTAACCACTGCCCATAATTTGTAAATCCCCAAATCAAACATAGACACAGGTCTTTCCTGAGTTGGACAGACTCTTTTAAAACACGCCCAATTCCATTCCTTTGACAATATTAACAATTAAATTTGCAATGAAACCATACTACAAAAACCTTGTGCTTCATCTCTGATGGTGCAATAAAACAAAATGATGCACGATGTCTCCATAAACCATACACAGTAAACAACCAAGTTTCAGTCATCAATTTTCCAATTTGTAATGATCCCAATCGGGATAAATTAAACACACAACAACCACCAACTTCAATTGATACCACGCTGTAGGAACACATAGACCAACGCATAACGAAAAGAGGCATCCCTGTTACTGTACATTACCATTTACTCCCAATCAACCAATTCAATCAAAAAAATGAGCCGGGTCATCGATTTAACTGTCACAACAAAAGGAATGTATACCAATTCTCATTTACAAATTACAACTTTCCAACAGCCCGATCAAACAAAGACGAGACAAATATTAAAGCTACTGTCGAAACCACTTAACCAATTTATGACAGTCAATAAGATACCCGAAAAGAGTGCGACTGGTTAGGGTTATCCAAATCGGGCTCTTTAACCATGAACATAAGAAATAATCAAGGGTTCATTCGGTCACCAAAACACAGAGAGACTGGAGGTCGACCATATCAACAGTAGGTGGGAACCTCCGAAACAAGCACGGTGGAACCACAAGCTTTTATAACTCTTAGCTTGTAAAACAGTGTGACAGTTCAACACCAGGTAGGGTGGAAACAATGCAGAGGAGAAAATATTGCTCACTGGACAATAACCAATACCAAGAACATACAGAGGCATAACCCTCATGCTTTTCCCAATAGCCGAACCAATTTATTAAAATGCCAATGGAAATGAAGACCCCAAGTATCATAAAGCATACTTCTTGGGATAATGCCCCCCCATAACCAACTGTGTTGATGCCAATACCACAAAATAAGCCCATGACCAAGTGAAAAACCCACAAAGATGGCTCTAGAAGATACATAGTGACCAAAAGGAGTTTGAAACATACACAACAGCGCCATAACAACTGAGTATAATCGGGTATGGTTACCATTAATTGTGAGGAGGCGACCAGCAAGGCTAAACAAAGAGAAACCCTCCAACAAAAATACTCATAACTATTAAAAACAACATAGATCCATCACAGTTTCCACCACATAGAACAACCAACAAAATCACAACTTCAACCATAAATTTTCCCATTTGCATACAAATAACCACACAATCATTCCAGAGAAAATACCCACGCATTTACAGAGTTGCCAAGCTTAGAAAAACACAAACCGACACATTACCGAGCCAACGTTCATTTCATACACAGAGCGAATTCATGGATGGGTGAAAAGGACCATACCTATAACCAATGGCTTTAAAAATGCGAGTTGGTCGAGCAGTTCCTTCCACGCTTGAATCTCAGAGTTTAACCACAACAAAACCAAATGAACAATAACCATGCTAGGGTGACAACTCAGTGGGAGAAGTATGGAGTGACGTGCATTTACTGCACGTCACTTCCATCCTCCACTCCATTCAATTTCGTAGTACATGCCAGCCAGCCAAAACAATACCATTAATCGCATGCCATTAATTCCATGCATTGAAACTTGCACATATCACTTGCCAATTGCGCCACCCCAATCCATATTAACCGTTTCCAAAACCATACTATAACATATATCAAATTCTCCCAATATAACTCAAACATAATTCATATAGCCACTAACATTTCTAGTTAGGACTAACACTAATTCCTTTTTATTTCATTTGCACATAGTATAGCATAGTATAGTATAGTTCCCTTTCTTCGATTTTTTTCATAAGTTCCTTTCCATTGCTCTTGTTTCTTGTTGTTACTAAAATGTGTCTAGTGCAAGTGTAACATGTAATGAATCATGGTGACAATAGCAAATGTAATAACAATAAATATAATCCATTCATAAGATGGAATTTAGAGCTCAGAATAACAGAAACAACACATAAAATCCTCCACTCCTTTCAATTTTGTAGTACACGCCAGCCAGCCAAAACAATACCATTAATCCCATGCCATTAATTTCATGCATCGAAACTTGCACATATCACTTGCCAATTGCGCCACCCCAATCCATATTAACCATTTCCAAAACCATACTATAACATATATCAAATGCACCCAATATAACTCAAACATAATTCTTATAGCCACTAACATTGCTAGTTAGGACTAACACTAATTCCTTTTTATTTGATTTGCACATGGTATATCATAGTATAGTATAGTTCCCTTTCTTCGATTTTTTTCATAAGTTCCTTTCCATTACATGCCAACCAGCCAAAACAATACCATTAATCCCATGCCATTAATTCCATGCATCGAAACTTGCACATATCACTTGCCAATTGCACCACCCCAATCCATATTAACCATTGCCAAAACCATACTATAACATATATCAAATGCGCCCAATATAACTCAAACATAATTCATATAGCCACTAACATTGCTAGTTAGGACTAACACTAATTCCTTTTTAGTTCATTTGCACATAGTATAGTTCCCTTTCTTCGATTTTTTTCATAAGTTTCTTTCCATAGCTCTTGTTTCTTGTTGTGACTAACATGTGTCTTGTGTAGGTGTTGTTGGCAAATTTTTAACAGACAGCGAATGCTTGTCATTGATGGCAACAGTGAAGATGACATGAGGACAACAAGTTTGTAATCGACAGGCAAACAGAAGATAAGTTCAGAGAGGTGAATGATCGAAAGCAGTGAATGATCGAAGGCAGCGAATGATCGAAGGCAGCGAATGAGAGAAAGTTTGAGAAGAATGCAAATGATCGAAGGCACCGAATGAGCGAAAAGAAGAATCTCTTGAGAAGAAGAATCTTTGATCGTTGAAGAGGGAGATAGATCTCAGCCGTCAGATTCGAGCGCAGGATCCGACCACCGTTGGATCGAGGAGAACCTGCACGGTCTTTAAAGTTCAAGGAGAAGAGGGCGTAATCGCAATATGAAAAATCGCAATGAAATCTGAGCCGTCAGAACAAGCTTTGATCTGGACCATTAATTCCAGTCAATGTTGGAGTTTCGGGGATTGCGTGTTGGAGATGTCAAATAAACAATACAACAGGAACCCCGAAATCGCGATATGCGAATTCGCGATTTAATCGCAGCCGTTAAGTTAAGAAGTGATCTGGACCGTTGATTTTCTTCATGGAGTATCGGGGATCGGGACTTTGAAGTGACAAAAACACTTGACAACAAGAATGTCGAAATCGCGATATGCGATATGGCGATTCAATCACAGCTGTTAAATCAAGCTTGGATCTGGACCGTAGATGTAACTCCATATCGGAGTTTCAGGGATCGCAACATCAAGAGGAATAGAAAACAAGGCAACAAGAATGTCGAAATCGCGATATGCGATATCGCGATTCAATCGCAGCCATTGAATCGAGAATGAATCTAGACTGTTGATTATAGCTCCTGTCGAAGTTTCCCGAATCACGATATCAAGAGGAAAAGAAAAAAATGCAACAAGAACGATTTCGCGATATGTGATATGGCGATCCAATCGTAGCCGTTGAAACAAGTTCATATCTGGACCGTTAGTTCAACTCCGTGTCGGAGTTTTGCGAATCGCAATATGGAGAGACAAAAGAAACAAAGCAACTTGAATTACGAATTTGCGATATGAGAAATTGCGAAAGCGTCTTATGCATAAGGATGTGGTCACAGCCCTTGGTCACGGGAGGAGAAGGAGTCAGTCCAGATAAGCTCCATTTCGGAGTTTCAGAGATCGCGACATGAAGTGTCGAGACACTTGGGCACAAGAATGCCGAAATGCCGAAATCCGATTTAAAAAGGAAAGAATAATAAAGGTCATCCAACGGTGCGGATAAAACCTGAATGTGATCGAAGGGTTACTGTTCTTTCTCACAGATTAACTCCTGAGTTTGGAATCTGTTAGCAAAACAGACTCATGATTGCAAATCAGTTAGCGTTTCAGTTGGCGTTTCAGTTGCTTAGACAATTGTCGTCTTTTTGCCTAAGGAGTTGGGAAGTTGAACCGTCATGTTCGTGTGTATAAAAGAAGATGAAACAGACTGTGTCTGGTTGGTTGTTCGGGATGTGAAAAAGAATAAAACTTTAAGAAAAGAAGCGCAGAGGATGCGTGGGAGGAGATTGAGCATATGTGCAGTGAAAGAGTAAAGGCAGAACATAAGGACAGAAAGAGCAGAAGCATAGCAGAATGAAAGAAAGAGCAAAAGAAGAGCAGAATGAGAGAACAAATTGATGCAGAGCATACCTGCTGAAAAAACAGAGGAAGAGAAGAGCAACAGAACAGTGTGTAGAAGACCAGATTTATAGAACAAAGAAAGATAGGTAAGAACTGATTTATCTGTAAAGTTGACTGTTTATTTAGCCATTCATATTCTAGGGAGGTTGGGAGGTGCTCTGGAGGACTGTTGTCTTCAGAGGTTCAAGTGGGAGCTTGAACACAGGAAGTTGTAGCTTCCATCTGGTTGTAGCCAGAGAAACCAGGGTGGCAGGGTGGTGCAAGGGAGAACAAGTGTTCTCTGTTATGCAGGTTGGAGCCTGTGTAATTGGAAGTTGGTGCTTCCATCCAGTTGGTGTTGGAACATATAGGGAGTTGGTGCTTCCTTCTAGTGGGTGCTAGAAAAACCAGAGAGTTGGTGCTCTCAAACAAGTTGTAGCTTGTAAAACAGAAGTAGTAGCCTCACATTGAGTTGGTGCTCAATTAACAATGATGTACAGAACTTAGAAGACTGCCTAT
>JASDQU010736368.1:29703-43431 GCA_032191745.1 Picea mariana | reverse complement strand
ATTAGGGTCTGTGTGCAGTGAGCGTGGGAGATTCCTAGGAGAGCTTCTTCCTGTTGAATGTGTATGTGTTGTCTTCCCTGTAACCTCAACCTGAATCTAGATTTCTTGCCCGGGGGTGGAGCTCGGTCCCAGCTCGGGGGTGACCTACTGTTGAGCTGATGAACAGTGTGGTCTAAGGCTGGGAGGTTCATGGAAGGCCTACACTTGGTTGGTGATTTCTCCAACTGATACAAGATAAGTATTCTGAATTATGATTTAACACGTTTGGCATGACTGTGTTGTTCTGTATCATGTTTTCCGCTGTGTGAATGAATTAATGATGAATGCTATGGAACATTTAATTATAGCANGCTGATACAAGATAAGTATTCTGAATTATGATTTAACACGTTTGGCATGACTGTGTTGTTCTGTATCATGTTTTCCGCTGTGTGAATGAATTAATGATGAATGCTATGGAACATTTAATTATAGCAATACCCATATATTTTACTCTGTAATTTAAGTGTGTTTAATTCTGGTTAAATGCATTTGTTTTTAAATCCATGTAATGAATGGTAAACCGAGAGGTTGGGTGAACCTGTGTAGTGAAGGGTACACTACACGATCAGAGGTCAAGAGGTTTGTATACTGATGCAGAATTTGCCAGCATTTAAAAGGAAGGAAGCAGAATGCGGGTTTTTATCAACCATTGCCCATACCTGAGAAGCCGTGGGATGAAATTAGCATGGATTTCATATTGGGATTGCCAAGGATGCAAAGAGGATTTGATTCGATATTTGTGGTAGTGGATAGATTTTCCAAGATGGCACATTTTATCCCATGTCAGAAAACCAGTGACGCGACGCACATTGCGAATTTGTTTTTCAAAGAAGTCGTTCGACTTCACGGCTTACCAAGGAGTATTGTTTCAGACAGAGATACAAAGTTCTTAGGGCACTTTTGGAGGACATTATGGAAGAAGTTAGGAACTAACTTGTTGTTTAGTTCAGCGTATCATCCGTAGACGGATGGACAGGCATAAGTAGTAAATAGAAGTCTAGGAGATTTGCTGAGAAGCTTGGTGACAGGGCACCACAACAGTTGGGACAATATATTGCTGCAGTCAGAGTTTGCGTATAACGACTCAGTGAATTGGAACACAGGCCAGAGTCCATTCCAGATTGTAAATGGCACGCAGCCGAGAGGAGTTTCTGAATTGAGAGATTCGGAACAAACTGCTACTAGGAGCGCTAGAGCAGAAGAATTTGTGGAGGCGATGAAAGAACTTCACAGCCGGGTGAAGGAGCGATTACAGAATTCAAGTCAGGAGTATAAGCGGAGAGCAGATCAACATCGAAGACAACTCCAATTTGAGGTTGGTGACTTGATTCTAGCACACTTGAGGAGAGAAAGGTTCCCGAGAGGAACATACAATAATTTGAAGATGAAGAAAATTAGACCATGTAGGGTCTTGAAGAAAATTGGATAGAATGCTTATGAGATTGAATTACCTGATGGGATTGGAATTTCTTCGATATTCAATGTCTCAGATTTATACCCATATAAACTTGAGGAAACAGAAGCAGAAGGTGAACAACCAGAGGTTTAGTGGAAAAAACAGATGCCAGTTGTAGAGAGATCACAGATGGAGTGCATACTGGACAAGAGAGTCAGCAAGAAGACCAGAAGGAAAGAATACTTTGAATATTTGGTCAAGTGGAAGGACCATCCAGTTGAATATGCCAGCTGGGAAAATGAAGCAGAGATTCTGAAGCGTGGACAGACCGTGCAGGAGCTCATGGATAGGAGCCCATGAAAGTTTTCAAGCGAGGGAGTATGATGCAGGAGCATCCCTCACATCAAGCGAGCCAGCGCAGAAGACAAAGGACAACTGGGCGGACCCAGCCAAATTTTTGAAATTCCCCTTGAAGTTGATGCGCCAAATATAAATGAGATCATTTAATGAAGGCGCCTTGGTATAATGTAATCATACCTTGAGCGCCCCGCTCTCGTCTGAAGTAGATGGAGGCATTTATAGTAGTTAATGCAGGTACATAGAAAATTAAATTCTAGATTAGACTGTTTGAGAGCGCAAGAGGGAAACGGGATATAGACACCCTCATTGAGAATTGTAATAGAGTTAGAAGTATTGGAGCATAGAAGAAAAGCAGAGAGATGCGTAGAAACACCCATGTATAGTTATTTGGATTAATAGAAGAAGTTGATTCAATTTCATGGCGTTGTGTTTGTTCTTTGTGTATGTATGCTGACTACTATGCTCATGAGTATTTACTTCCCGTCATGTATTTGTTTTACATGTTGTGTATGAAAGATTTCTTGCTGAGTGTTTGAAATCTGAGAAAGGAAGTAGAAAGAATGAGTTTCAATCGTTTCTCTATCTGAGCAAGGATTCCTGCAAGGAGTGCAGTTGAAGTCGTCCGCAAGGAGTGCGTTGACAGAAGGCTCAGATAGTTTAACTCTTGTTCTTGTTCACCCAGAAGTGAGATTGGGTTATAGGAGCCGTGCAAGGAGTGCGCAGGCTAAGGAAAGTCTCAGTTGTGAATCTGAGCAAGACATTGAAGGGATGCTGCTGCAGGTGTGAGAAGAGTCGAAAGAACTCAACACTCAGAAGTGTTCGAGGATTGCCACAAGGAGTGCGCACAAGGGTCTTCTCAAAACCTCAGAATTGTGTGAAGTTCAAGAAGGACAAGGCTTCCAAGCTCATCGAAGGGAAGCACAGGGAGTTTGTACCGTGGAGTGTTTGAACAGGCGCTGTAAAGTTACGCGCAGGAGGACCAATTTTCATAGAGAAATACTGGGTTCACCCCGTTGAAAACATCAAAGAGGAAGAGATCGACGGTTAGGATCTTGTGGAGAAGATTTGTAAAATCCCGTCAGCCGTTGGATCTGCCAAAGAAGCGAGGGGGTTACGGCCGCATTCGGAGTTCAAGCTCTAGGGGTCGTGAGTCGTTGGATCGTTGATCAGTTACTCATCAACTGTCCGAGCTAGCAGGAGTTGCACAGAGTTTAAACCCTCGTGAGAAGAGTAAGAACCCCGAGAGGCATCAGGATATCGAGGTGTCGGGGTTCGGGAAATCGGCATTCCTGTGGACAGGAAATCGGGGAAGTCCATAGTGAAAACCCCGATATAATCTGAGCCGCCCGTTTGGGGAGACAGGTGTCAGAATTCCAAAGAGAGTTGGTATATTGGCACTCGGGAAACCAGAGTTCCTGAGGTCGTGAAAGTCGGGACATCAGTAGTCTTGGAAATGTGAGGAGAAATCTGAACTGTCCATCCGAGGAGGACGTGTGGAAGCAATCAGAGCCATCGGGAAAAGTCCCGACAGGAAGTCATCTATCGACATTTTGGTCATCAGGATATCGGGAATCCTGGTGACAAGGTGTTTATGCATTTTGGAATCATGAAGTCCGAAACCGTGACAAGGAGGGAAGCGCCATTGTGGAAGCCAACTGTCAACATAGCAAAGAATCAAGATTCGAGGGATCGCGGATCCTGAGGACACATGTATTTGGACATTGGAAAGTCCGAAACCCCGATGGGAGGTATGATTGCAGTCATATAGAGGAGGTCACGTGGACCAAGAGTCTAGCCGGGAGGGCTAACGAAAATTTGAACACATCGGGATTTTGAAGTCTGAAACCCCGACAAGAAGGAATATAAGGCTGCAGTCTTATGGAAAGCGGTCACTTGGACCAGGGCATAGCCAGGAGGGACTAAAGAAACAAAGGAGCGCATCGGGATATTGGAGGTCGAGACATCGAGAGTCTGGAAACCCCGAAACCCGATTATCTATTCTTTTGTTGTCGAAGAGAAAAGTGATCGGCCTAAAGACTGTAAAGTGCCAAAAAGACCTATAGGTCCATTTCGAAGGAGATTCCAGTGGGAATCAGAAGACCCATTCCGGCTCGAGGAGGAAAATTGAACAATCCTTAAGACCGGGAGGTCAGGCGCGGGACCTGCTGAGGTAGGTGCCCGGGTGGATGCCATCACAACATCATCATAAAAATCCATAAGCGAAATATATAACCATGTACTATAACCAAATCACTTGCACGCAAGTGTCCTCAAAGAATAAGTCGATAACATGCGCTCACAAGAGAGAGATGTTACATCCCCCTCATTGTTTGTTGGGGCATTTGGTTAGCCCACAACCATGCCATCTTTGATGACAAAATGAATCCATCTCCCTCACATCCATCTCCAGCCTAAAAATATTCTTTACTTTCCCCCAAAAAAGCAGTTCCTAGATACTCCGCCTAGAGTAAGGAAGCCTCTTGATATTAACAAGGAAATCCCTTGGTATTTTTTTGATGAGGTTGCACAAAGTGCTCCATCCATGGGAGGTGCTAGTGGGTCTCTCCACCTCTCAGAAAATCACTTCCTCTCTTTCTCAACCGGTCTGGGTGAAGCCACAAACAAGTTCAATGAACTCATAGCATTATACCTTCTTCTTCTCTTGGCTCTTGAGAAAAACATCAAACAACTGAACATATATGGATATTCATTGTTTGTAATTCAAGTCATGAAAGACACACACTTATTAAGATCTTACTCGTTATTTCTAGTCCTTGAGGAAATAAAGAGATGCTCTGCAGAATTTACTCATATTTCTTTTACCCATGTATATAGGAATCATAATAAAAAAATGGACTAGCTCTTCAAAGCTAGCCTAGACTCGGACAAAGGAAGATGGAAGGTCAAGGAAGAAGCCTAGATGGTTCCCATGGACATATTCACATCCCTTTGATCATTCTTTGATTAATTCAGTTTGTCCACACTTTTTTTACAATCACATACAATACATACAACTAAAATTTCTAATCTATTTCTAATACAAATGCTGATGTAAAAAAATATGATATATATGAAAATTATGGACAATATAGTGGATAGTCTCATGAAGAAAGTAGATGTGGATTTTTTAAAGGAACATTGATGTAAATGATACAAATTTATGATACAAAATGACTCATAGAGGACATGCTCTCTTTCTCTTTTTTGGAAGCCTCAACCTTTTTTCAGTACCTTACTACCTATCAACAACAGAAGAAGAAATGCCAATGGCATTTACTGATGTAATATTGTTTCACCATAAATAAAATTAATTGCTTTTTTTCCTTCTAATTTTTTTTTTAATTATAATTATTAAAAACATATTAAATATATAAACAAATATAACAAAAGCCATATATTATTTGTATTAACAAATATTTTGAAAAAAAAAAGGGTTGTTTAGTAACAATTATATTTGCTGGCCTCTGCAGTTATGTAGTCTAGTGTAGGAAGATGATTATAAAAATATATTTCTTAATCTAATTACTAAGATAGTATTATTGATGAATGCACAATTGTCCTCTTAACACTTCCCTTTAACAAGCATTCATGATAGCAAATATAAACTCCTCCTTTTCATGTAAGCACCTAAGCATTTACCATTGCAATGAATCACTTCAATGAGGAGCTCAAGATACTCATTTGAGACCACATGTAACACCCTCCTCTAGTTTTACTTTGGAAGGCGTACAATTTTGGATTAAACAACTTGTCAAAGGGAAAGTCTAATATACCAAAAGTATATTACATTTCTTATCGTATAATAATAGTTATTAGTAAATTATTATGTAATATAAGCATTATAATGTAATAATGATAATCATGATAATTATAAGTCATGACAATGATAAGTCTATGTAGTTATGATAAGTCATGACTTTTGCCAAGGGCACGACTTACCATCCCTACATGTATTTATATACATGCCAATGTATTTCATATCATGAAAAATAGATAATAAATAAATGTTATTGATTCCTCATGGAATATATGGTTTCGTCCCTATTATTATGGAAGCTAATGTGAAGTAACCAATATATTTGCTTCAAGTGGTATTAGAGCCTGTGGTCAAGTTTATTTTTATTTTTATTTTTTCGGTTGTTCTACTAATATATGATCAAGTTGATTTTTCTAGTGGCATTAGAAAAAAAGAAAAGAAAAGAAAACAAGAAAATATTCTGCAAACAATCTCCAGGCTAGTGGCCCACTCTTTATTCTCATAATAAAGAAAAAAGAAGAGGAGACCAAAAAAAAAGAAAAAGGAAAAGTTATCCAAGTATTATTAAAGTGTACATCAAGACGTATAAGTCAAACAAGACTCCATAGTTGACAATAAGTAAACATAATTGTCATGTGCATGGTAAGAAAACATAATTAACAAGTGGTGCATGGCAGCGTAGTCCCTGCCAGGCTAGACGCGGAGTAAACGTGTGGGTAGCAAGTTGCAGTACACGTGGTATTCCTGAATTAGTTTTATTTGAAATTTATCAAAAAATATTAATGTTTGGTACATAACCAATGCAACCCAACAATTATGGAGTGGCGTGTAGGCGAAGTCGCGGGTTCATTTTATTTAACAGTTATGTCATATATAGTTTGCAATGAACAATTCTGTCATATACATGAGACTGAGTAATTTATACAATATTATAAAATTGCATGAAGATTTTGATGTCGAGGGTGTTCGGTGATATACTTTTTGCACCAAACAGTTCTGTGATATACATTTAACAATTCTGTCATATACATGAGACAATAATTTATAGAATATTATAACATTGTATGAACTAAGCTGCCCTGAGGGGAAACCAGCTCAGCCAACCGAACCGCTTCATAACTGAAGTGTAGACTGTTACTAACGCAAAAAAGAGCTCAAAACTGTGGCCCGTAAGGGTGGTCGTTACAACTGTGGAAAGTGTAGACAACATAACTATAGTAACCATGGACAAATGCATGAAAGGTCGATATGCAGATGACAAAATAACAGAGGAAAACAATAGACAGATCACCAATATGGGTTGTA
Source organism: Picea mariana (assembly GCA_032191745.1). Taxonomy (NCBI): domain Eukaryota; kingdom Viridiplantae; phylum Streptophyta; class Pinopsida; order Pinales; family Pinaceae; genus Picea; species Picea mariana. The sequence continues at coordinate 36,571 of JASDQU010736368.1, read as the reverse complement.
GTGTCGGGACGGGGCCATGCAGAAGGTGACAAATGTCGTGTCGCTAGGAGGAGGCGGCTCCTCATCGACTGGTGTCCGGTTCAGTTGCATGGTGTCGTCCGTTTGTGATGGCACATGCTTTTTCTTCTGTTCCAGTGCCAACATTGGTGCATAGGTTGTTGTTGGTTGGGCTGTTGCTGCTTGGCCTGCCTCTGGTGGGAGGTGATGAGCATCCTGTAACGTAGAGAGAAATTGTATAAGTTGAGAGGATTTGTTGTCCAAAGCCTCTAGGCGGAATCATAGGTCGTCCATGTTCCGACGCAGGTCAAACACCAGGCTCTTCACCAGGGCAAGGGACGTAGTAAGGGGTGGGAGAGAAGCAGGAATTTGAGTGGACTGTGCCAGGGTTGAGGAGGAGGTGGCTGAAGAGGAGGAGGATAGCAGTGAGGGAGTAGGCGGGGGACGGATGACAAGGCTGGGCTGGTTTGGCTGGCAGGCCGACCCACATTGTGACTTCCCTCGTAGTCGGGGCATATTCAGGATAGTGGGAGAGCGAAAATGTGCCAGCAACAGAGCAGGAGAGGACAAAAGCAGAGCAGGGAAAGGTTGGGCAGGAGGTAGAGCTATGAGAAGAAAAACCAGGAAAGAATGAGCCATCTAGAGCCGGTGGAGCAATTGAAATAGGCCGAGGAGCTAGTGAGTTTGCATAAATGGCCGCACGCGCAGAGTAAAGGCCCAACGAGTTTCGTTGAAAGGATGTGAAGGCAGAGCAGGGAACACTCAGAGTAATGACACACTGCCTTGAGCAAGCTGAAGTTAAAGTCAGGAGACACATGGGCAAGGAGTTGAAGTACATGGGTACATGAGCAAAAAGCGGAAAAAATAGTTCCGCGATATACAAAGTGACAACCAGATTTGCAGACTATTAGAATTTTAAGGGCATTGTATACAAAATAATATTCTTAATATATGTTTTACATACGGTCGTGGACAAAAAACATAAAAAAATTAGTAGTAACGTCTGTTACCTAGGTTCCTGGAGAAGTGTTTGGTGCATAATTGACATGGGTTTTCGGGTTGTCGGGGTGCTGGATTGAAAATTGGGCTTTTGTTGTTTCATGGTCTACAAATAGCACAGACACTTCCTCGATATACAAATTGACAAGTGGTCCTGTGAATTATTTGAAATTTTGGATCACAGGTTCTGGGGCTACCGTGCTAAAAATCGGGCTTCTGTTGTTACCTGAATAAGTTTTCCTTTTTACATATGCTGGTGGACAAAAAAAGAAAAAACAATAGTACCGATGTCTGTTACATAGGGTGGTGAACATAAGTATGAAAACAATGGCATTCCCGAATTATATTTCTTAAAAAGAGTGGGTTATTGACTTAGCTAGTTTTTGGATCGCGGGTTATCGGGTTGGGGACCTGCTGTTCCCTGGTCTACAAATAGCACCTAGACTTCTGCGATATACAAATTGACAAGCAATTTTATGGACTAGTTGAATTTTTGGATCGCGAGTTCTCGGGCTGGTGGGCTAAAAATCAGGCTTCTGTTGTTCCGTGGCCTACAAAAATAAAATATGTGATTTGATGAAGTAGATATATAGAGCATGCGTGGAAGCTTCATTCTGGGTTGTCGGGGTTGCGGGCTGAAAATTGTGCTTGTGTTGTTCTGTTGCCTACAAATAGCATCGAGAATTCTGCGATATACAAATTGAGAAGCTGTTTTGTGGACTATTTGAAATTTATGGATTGCGGGTTGTCGGACTGGCAGGCTGCAAATTGGGTATTTGTTGTTCCGTGGTCTACAAATAGCACCTAGAGTTCCACGATATACATATTGACAGTCGGATTTGCGGATTACTTGAAGTTGAAGTCCCTCGTGTCAAATAAGCAAATTGAAATAATAAACTGAATAACTTATTTTTGTATCGATAAAATACTTTATAATTAAATAAAACAAGTTTAGCATTCCCAAAATTAGTTTTCCTTTTTACATATGCTGGTAGACAAAAAAAGAAAAAAAAATAGTACTGACGTCTGTTACATAGGCTGGTGAACATAAGCATGAAAAAAATTGCGTGGCAAAATTAGGCGGGTTATCGGGCTGTCGACCTTAAATGCGGGCTTTTTTTGTTCCTTGTGCTACAAATAGCAGGTAGAGTTCTGCGATATACATATTGACAATTAGACTTGCGGAGTATTTGAATTTGGAGAGGCTCATGTCGAATAAGCAAATTGAAATAATAAACTCAATAACTTATTTTAATATCAATAAAATCGTTTATAATTAATTAAAACAAGTTTAGCATTTCCGAATTAGTTTTTCTTTTTACATATGTTGGTCGAAAAAGAAAGGAAAAAAACATAGTACTGATGTCTGTTACATAGGTTGGTTAACATAAGCATGAAAAAAAAAACGTTCCCGAATAAGTTTCTTTAAAAGAGCGGGTTCTTGAGTTGACCAGTTTTTGGATTGCGGGTCTGTGTCCTACAAATAGCACCGACAGTTCTACGATATACAAATCGACAATTGGAGTTGCAGACTATTTGAATTTTAAGGGGCTTGTGTTAAAAAAATCTAGCATTCGTGAATTAGTTTTCTTTACATAGGCAAACAGGGCGGTCGACAAAATGACCAAATAGATAGCATTCACGAATTAGTTTTCTTTAAAACAGACACTCATTGACACAAGAAACTAAAATTTATAAAATTACAGGTTCGTGGAGACCATAAACTATACATAGCAAATACGTAACTCTGTGTACATACTCTCTATGAAATTTTACAAACACATAAAAGCAGGAAAAAAACTAGCATTCCCGAATTAGAGCATGGAGGGAACCTTGAATCGAAACTTGTCCAGTTTTTGGATTGCGAGTTCTCGGGCTGGGGACCTGAAAATGGAGCTTATGTTGTTCCATGTCATGTTGGAAACGTCTGTTACAAAGGGTGGTGGACAAAAGGACCAAATAAATAACATTCCCGAATTAGTTTTCTTTAAAACAGGGACTAGTGGATACAATAAATTGAAATGTATCAAATTATAGGTTCCTGGAGAGCATAAATTACACATACCAAATATGCAATTTTTTAAGTACCACCCACAGTTCGGCAATATACAAATTGAGAAGCGGATTTGCGAACTATTTAAATTTTAAGGGTTTTTGTGGCAAAAGTGTGAAGCACAGGTGGTAAAAATCCAACAAATGACATATTCTCTAGACGTTTGAGTACAAAAAAAGTAGCGAACACAATTTCATGATATTTATATAAAAAATAATGAAACCTGTTAGATATTCCTGGAAATTTAAAGAAACACACACACACACACACACACACACATATGAAAGATGATATTTCAAATTTGAGTCAGTGATTTATTTCATACTTTATTTTGAAAATAACTAGGCCGGAGAAAAGATGCATAGGACAAAAAGAGAATTGAGATAAATTAAACAAAATGTCTTCACATTCAGCATGACTGAAGATAAAAATCTAGGAACACGTAAATGTATAAGCAGACAAAAGAATAGTTTTATTTGGAGTATATGAAAAATTAATAGTTTGTTACATATCCCTGGAAATGTAAATGCGTTTGTCATATAGACTGGGATTGGGGCTCTCGCGGACCATAACATAAATATGTACAAGAAATAGGACTGTGGAAAGGATTTGGACACGGTAGAATGTAATACCTTAAAAGTAGAAATGGTAAGATCATTTTTTGGCTATAGATTTCTACTCAGAGAAGTTGGAATAACTGAATTGACAAAGAAAGAACTATGCATTTCCCTATTGGATTTGGGCAATGACCCACTTCAAGTTCTCTTCAATATAGTTTCTCAAAGGGGCGACATTGATGTCATTGCGGATTTGAATGTTGAAAACTTCATTTTCTAATTCGCTTAGATCAATTGAAAGTTTGCACAAAGTTTCATCGATGTCTGCATTCTGTACCGAATACCAGACTAGCTAGTTGTGCACCTCTTGTTCATGATATTCAATAATGCTGTAAATTTTTTCTAAAGACAAGGCTTTCAAATTATCAACTTGTTTATCAAAAGCTTGCTTGGTTGACGCCAACGAGTTGAGGATTAAGCTGGGGTCCTGGAAGCCATTTGTGTTTCCTGCTAAGTCTATTTTGGTGAGCTTTGTCAATAATGTTTCTTTCTTTGATATTGCTTGCTCACATGACTGGATGATGTCATACATATTTTTCACTCTCTCTTTCCAGCATGCTTCTAATTGAGTGAGCCATTTATTGGAAGGGAGATCATGTTGTCTTCTTCTGGTCTCTTCCATGTTGTTGACATGAAAGGAAAAATGGATGACCATGTGCACATAGAAAATTTCTTCATTTTTAAAATCCGTCTGCAAAAGTAGGAGCAAGTTATGTGCCCTGCTCCCCAGGGAATCCATATTCTGTGATGTTTCCCAGGCCTTCGTAATCAGTTCCATTCTTTTGTTGATATTTTTCTCGACATATCCTCTACAGGATGCGAGGAAGCTGGAGGACCCTTTTAGATTTGTTGCAGGAGTGCATGTAGTAGCAGGCATTGCTATTCACAAAGAACTATGAAGCAATGGCATACGAAACAAAGTATCCTCTAATTCCTTAATGTGGTTCTTTAGTCTGGAATTTTTGGCTTCAATGAGTCCAACAGAACCATGAAGAGCATCTCTAGTTTCCATGTGAAGTTGAGATATTTTGGGCACCTGCATATTGGCAAGGTCAAGTTCTGAACGATGTATTCTTTGGTTATTATTTACATCTTTTTTTTCAATAATTAATTTTTTTGATTCGGATTCGAAAAAAACATTTTGGAATACGAAGGATTCATCTTCGTAAAAAATTAGGGTATCAACCATGTTCATTGAGCAGGTAGGATGAATTCCGTCTGCGGGCTGATCAAGGTTGCAGAATATGCTTTCCAGATCAGCGTCAAGATCCATGTTTTCACTGTAAGTTTTGGGCTGCTCCGCTTCCCCTGCAATTCTTTTTCCCTTCTTCTGCACGAGAAGGTCGTGAGGAAGATGTTCACTGTATTTTTACAAAATTGTTGCAGAGATGGTGCCAGTACTTTGTCAAAACGTTGATTTGCTCCAAATGCTGCTTGAAATGAAGAACTGGAGGGGACAATATAATCCCCCAGAAACATTGCTTCCATGCGTGCGAATGGAAAATATCCTCATTAATGACAATATCTATGCATGCTATATGATGACCTGTTAGAAGTAAAGCTTAATTATTGCATACTTAGAAGTGTGAAGGTGACAGTTATGATGAAGAACATTTAAGGAGTGAAGGTTTTGTGAACGAACCAAGGTCGCGGCATGCGAATGACATTCCATGGTATTTCAAATTAAGACTTGGAAGAGATTGGAGGTTTTCGAAAGGAAGCAAGCTGGCGGCGTGCGAACGACATTCCATGGCGTTTGAAATTAAGACTGGAAAGGGATAAGAAAAGCCTTCGCATAAATTGCATTGATGGCAGAACTTCTCGAGCCTTGCGCGCATCAATGACAGCTTAGACGGTGCCTGCATGATGACCTGTCAGCATTAAAGATTTAGAAAGAAGACACACACACACACACATATATAAACACTATTTCTTATTATGCAGATATGCGAAGATGACGGGCACGAGAAAGAACAAGCAAGGAAGGAATGGCCAAGTGTGAAAGTGCATAATGAAACTGATGAGTTTACAATGCTGAGGCTGCATGAATCAGAATTGCTCAGCGAAGCAATATATGGATGTCATTCCATACTTTTCCACTTTCGGGATGACGGGTTCTCGTACGGGCGGGCTCAAAAAAATGCCTCTATTGTTTGGTGTTCTACAAATAGCACACACAGTTTCGTGATATACAAATAGACAAGGGGACTTGTGGGTTGGCTTATATTTTATAGACCATTGACAGTTTCTGGATCGCGGGTTCTTGGGCTGGTGGGGTCAAAAACGGGGCTCTATTGCTAGGTTACTTACAAATAGCTTATGACAATAATTTGACAAGCGGGTTTGCATTCTGGCTGACTCAACATTCTACTCCAGGGCTGGCGGGATCCCAGAAATGAGCAATACATATCAAATATGCACAGATCCCTTATTCCATACTTAGCCACTTATTTAGATCGCGGACTTGGCTTCGTCCGTCTCCTAGTGCATATTTCATAATTCATGTGCAACACCAACTATGTGGTTACCAGATTGGTGTGTGTAGAAACGAGACAAAATTAGATATGTACCGTTATTAAGTATCGACATCAAATTTTATACACCATGTACCCATATCGCATTCCATTCTATTGTTTCGTGTTCTACAAATAGCACATACAGTTTTGCGATATACAATTTGACAAGCGGACTTGTGGGGTAGTTGAGATTTTAGACGCCATTATTTGGATCGCGCACTTGCTAGTTGCACAATATGCCTCTAATGTTTCCTATCCTGCGAATAGCCGTTATGGTTGGGCGATATAGAAATTCACAAGTGGACTTGTGGGGTGGTCGGCCCAACATTGCCTCTGTTGGATGGTGGATGTGCAGGGTAGTTGCCTCTATGCGCAAAACAAAAAAAAAACAAAAAACACTTAGTTGCAAATAAGTTTGACAAACATAGAGAAAGTAAACGAAAAACTGTTTACTGTGGAACACGAGCAGGAAAAGGGTGCACCTTTGCATGGTTTGGTCTACGTGTGTGGGTAGGAGTTCTTTGCGTCCTCTTCTTTTCCTGTCTGTTTCTATGAAGAAAATTACAAAGCAAAACGGATATGAACATAAGTTCAGATGTTAAGAAAAAGACAACTACTATGTACATATACAAAAAAAAAATAGAATACGTTGAATAGAGTCAGAAATAGTTTTTGGGAGGATGTAC
>JASDQU010736368.1:2110-29649 GCA_032191745.1 Picea mariana | reverse complement strand
GAGCGATGTGTGTACAAATTAGAGATACATATATGCTTTGAAACATACAAATATGAGTTTGCAATAACTTTGATGTATATGTCATAATTCAAGTGCAATACCAATTGTATCGTGATCAGACCAATATGTGTCTAAGACAAACATACTGTATTGAGGAATGGACACATTGGACTAGACATGGTCAATTAGTGCATTTTGCAGATGGAATGTGTTGTTCATAAGAAAGTGGAGACTGTATTTGCACATGTAGTTTTCCAATTCTTTTGTTTTGCCAGTATTTTGTAGCATATCGATATTGAAGTCTCCTACAAGTACAATGGGTCTGTTCAGATGGAAATGGGTCAATGCATTGGAAATAACATGTACTATGTTGGAGAATGTTGCATGGGGAGCAGCATACAGATTCAGTATTGCAACTTTTGTTTCATGAGAATTTTTTTTTGCAAGCACCAACTCAACATTGTTTTCTTCGATATGTGTCTGGTCCAAAATTGGTAGATGTTTTTTCACCAGTATCATGACCTCATGTGTGATGTAACTTGATATGCAATTGTGATTTGGGAATTGTTTGTTCTGCGTGCATAATGCCATGTGTGTTTCTTGCAAGCACAGAATATCGGATTGCATTATATCATAGTCATTCAGTATATCATCCATGTGTGCATTTAAGCTGCATGTGTTAAGTGAGAGAATTGATACAGATGAATTTGTTTGTATGGATTGGTAATCATAATGCAGTTGCCATTTTGTGGTGGTCCTCAGTCGCTCCATTTCAATATCAACTTTCTGTTTCACTTTGAAGTTATCTTTTGTGAGAGGACTTAGTAAATACAATGACTCTATGCTTCTAACATGGGACAGTGTTGTGTAGACAAGTCCATGTATCCGAATTCCAGCAGGCTGATTTTTTTTTTTATCAAGTGTTAGTCCTTGTGATATATGGATTGTACGTGCACATGCAAGTTTAATCGGAAACTGTTTTCGAATCTTCAGTTGACCTGTCTTTGCTGATGTTGATACTGGCTTAGATATTCACAAAATAGGTGTCCAATCGCTTCCAGTATTTGAATTATATAGATAAGACAACTTGCTTGCTTGTCGCTTGCCTATATGTGGTTCATGGAACTTAATCCAAAGGAAATCCACTTTTTCTGTCTCGGTATAGCCTTTCAGTATTCCATCTGCACCATTCACCAAGCCATCCCGCGAATCATAGTTGCAGACATATATTTCAACCAACATTTCTAATTTGAGGACAAGCTGCAAAGGCAAAGTGACTGAATGTTCATGCCGTGGCACATTTCCATGGTTGTCTTCTTCTAGGTCAATGGAATTGATGATGATATCATTGCCAGACATTAGGGAGAGCATGTGGTTGTTATGGTTTGCAACATCCTTATTTCTGTAGAATAGGTAAGGGAATGTTGGGTCTGTTGGTGCAGGCCATAAGCATCTCAAATTGATATGGCTCAAGTCATCATGTGTTTGGCTATTGGTGCACATTCTATTCAGAATTGCAATGAATGTTTCATCTGTTTGGCACATTGTAGTATGCAACTCAAAGCATTTAATATTGTCTCTCCAGAAGTCATGGGTGACTGTTTCCATGTTGACCGTGGGTTGTTCAAATATCAAAGAATCTTGGATGGGTTGTGCCTGGTAAAGATCCCCACATAATATCATGTCAATGTTTCCAAAGTATTTCGTTTGCACATGTTTTATTATTCTTAGTCGGCTATCAATGGTATACAAGAACCGACTCCCAATCAAAGATGCTTCACCTATAAAGACAAGTTGGAGTTCCTCATAAATCTTAGATAATGTATCCAACATTTCCTTGCTAAGTGGAAGAAACCGTGACTTGTTAAAAGGCATTAAAAATGCAGAGTGGATTGTTGTTCCACCATCATTGTATGCAACTTTTCCTGTGTATGCAACTATTAGGCCCTTTGGTTTCATAGGATTAGAGGAATTGTTTGAATCATAGATTTGTATAAGAATTTGGAACAACGCTTTTGTTGTGAATGTCTTGCCTGTTCCTGCTCCGCCTGTAAGAAACACATGCACATGATTGTTCATGTTCAAGCATTTTTTAAGAGCAATATCCTTTATAATTGTTTGTTGTTCACGATTCAACAGACGTCTTATTCTGTGGTATTCATTATTTTCAATTAAGAAAGGATGTTTTGTAACTTGAAAACCAAGATTGATACGTTTTTCACTTCCAGTCGCTGGAGGACGAGGCAAATCTCCTTATAAGTCATAGGACTCGGAAGCAGTTCTGGTTGTTTTTGGGTCTCTGAATGTGTCATCATGATCGCCAGGGTTTTCTAGGTCATTAAGTGCAACCTTTAGATCACCCCATGTTGGATTAACATTGTGGGTAAATCTAGCTTCATTGATGTGCACCATAGTCTTAGATGCAACATACGCAACCTCCCATGTACAAAAGTTATGCATTAATGTCTCTTCATTTTCATCGAATAGAACATACAACAACAATTTTTCTCTACAATAGTTTTCATAGTCACAATGTTTGTTGTATTTGACAAATCGTATGACAAAGGGTTTTTTTCTTTTTGATATGGGTGCACTATTTTTTTTGTAATGCAATACGAATTCTGCTAAGAAAATATGCCTAATAGGAGATGAACGCTGGATGTAATAATCAATAATAGAACGACATACCATGTCCTCTGAATTATCGAACTCTTGTTGCAACAAAACCAGTGGTTTAAGGTCAAATGTGCGTTTTTCAAGTGGAGATGTGTTTATGAAGACACATTTTCTTGAACTACAAGTGAGGGGCAAAGAAAGTGCAATGTGAATTGCTTACTGAGTAGGCATTTGTTGAAGATTAAGCAATGTATTTCCAAGTGTGCGTATCATTTGTATGGCATCAATATGACTTCTTTCATGTTCTTTGCGTATTTTTCTGAATGCACTTGTCATAGATTTGTCAATCTTTGTCATATAAGAGGTACAATATGATGCTGCAGCGTATGCATTCAGTACGTACTGCGCATCTGTATTTGCTTTCCACATAACTGACATATCCTTGGAGAAACTGTTGTTCCAAATATGAGAGAGTTTTCGTTTAAGGAAAAGTGTTGGTTGCCTAAGCGTACATTGTATGGCTTGGATGTACTCATCTTTTGAAAGATTTACCTGTGTCAAGAAGGCATCAAAGCTCATCAATTCCTCAAATCCCCCATCTTCTAGAAATGTGAACAAGGATTTAGATTTCTCAACAACATTTTCCTCTACACTAACTGGCTCTATGATTCTTGTAGCTCTCATTGGTGGCACGGGAAAGTTGTATTTGCAATGTGAGTTTTTTCGTTTTCTACAACTTCTTGTATGGTAATGTCTATGGACTTTCGCAAGTTCTGGATCCAAATGATCTGTGTTGCATGTTATGTATTTATCCACAAATTGTTCGATCTCTGAATTGTTATCAGCTCCATACACTGGTGCATCCTCTATCCACAACAATGCGTAGTCATGTTCATTTCCTTTATTCTGGAATTCAGTGACAAAAAAGTAGTCCGATATTTTTCCGAAAAACGTTTCATCATGGCATATCAATTGTCTCAAAGCATTTATTCTATGTCTATAGTAGCGAGTACATGTCACCGGGTCTTTTCTTATGAGGTAGTCAATGTCGCTATTTTCCAATGTATCGGTTTATTTTTTACGTTTCCTGTTCTTATGCAGGTCAGATACCGCAGCCACCAATGAATCCCAGCAGTGCTCTACACTTGTAAATGTGATGAAAAATGTTGGCGGGCCTAATTGCCAGATCGTTGCAAAAATATTTTTTTTGTTTTGTTGCAAATAGTCAGGAGAGGTGCTGATGTTTTTGAAATCTATGTATCCAATATCAGATTTAAGAATTTTTTCTAGGTTAACTTTGTACTTCACATCCTTCGCGAACAACTTTCTTCCTTGTAACTGGACTTTTCTTATTCGGACCCACATGCAGGACATAACTTGCTCTATTATTATGTACATTGTCTTGAAAAACAAATTTGTTATGTGACAGGAGAAGCAACCGCTTGAATGTAGCAGCTCCCATCATACTATTTTATGATAACTGAATCGTTCTGTAATATCAGTGCCATGTGGATCTCCATAGAAGAGTGTTGGAAAGTTCATTTCCTCAGCGAATTTGTCCTTGAATATTCCAAGTGGACGCTACCCCTCGACAGGTGCAATTTCGACAATTTTGCCTTGCAAGTCACAAATGCACTGTGAACCAGTGAATCCATGCACCAATGTTTCAGCAGCTGTTTCATTGTTCGATTCATCACTTGCATCAAAATCACTAGGATTTTCAAGAGTATCTGTAGAGTTGCCATGTTCATCTGCGAGAACACTATTCCAGTTGACATTTATACAAATGTTCTATGCTTTGTACAAGGCTCTGGAACACAATTCCTTTAATGATTTCATAACAACATGCACACACACTTTGCTTGTCTGATAGGCATTTTTGTATCGCAAGCGTCTTTTCAGAGCCACAACGATTGTAATTGTATTGTTAATAGATTGTGGCAACGATTTTTGCACAACATTTAGCTGAACATGCACATTAATAATTGATCCTGTTAAGCCCATCTGGGGTCGTTTATAGCCCCAAGGTATGATTTGGGCAAATGCAATTCACAGAGACACAAGTCTCTCATCGAGTTCCGTAAGTGCACTTACATCTGCTAGTGTTGTATTACATCTTATTCGGTCATTGGTTGCAAACTGTGGCAGTTTTCCATTTTCAAGCAATCGTTTGCACGGAAGACAAACTTTCGCACTGGAAAATGGTTTATCCTAGGCTGTCAATCGGAGGTATTCTGCTTGCAAATCAGGCATGAAAGCCTTACTTTTTTTGAATAATTCAATTGTTCACAAATTACACATGCAATGGAAGGAGTGTCTTTCATTTGTTTCATGTAATTCTGTCTTGCATTTTTCTTTCGTAGGGAAGTATTTGTATAAATTGTTTTCTGCTTTTCATTGCTACTATTGAATGGTGTTGCTTGTAGATCACGAAGTCATATAGTTGCATCACCATTCTGGGATATGCAATCGCACCTGTTTATGCTTTGTTCTGCACGAACAAATTTCTTTACATTGTGATATGTGAGTTTCTCTCTAAAAGGAAGTGTAGCAATGCATTTTTTTCTCTCGTGCATGACCTTTTTCAAGTTGTGGTAACTTAGTCTATGTTTCTTGCCCAAGGGCAGGATAAGCTGGTGGCAACTGGGATGAATTTCACTTTCACCCAGTTTCTGAGAAACTACTTTACATTTTTTGTTCAAGGCCTCTATGACCTTATCAGAAGTCGGGCGAATTTGACGAATAATTTTTTTCAAACTGTGATAACTTACTCTATGTTTTTTCTCTAAGCGGTCTATGTCCTCATCACAACTGTCATGAATTTTACGCATGTTTTTTTTTGTTCAAGACTTGTCTGCCCATATCGCAACTGGGAGAACTTTCATTTTCACAAAAAAACATTCCACGTGTATGCAAATTCGATGTTGTTTGGGTGGCATGGACAGTCAACCTTGAACTACTAATATGTGCAAGCAAAGGTTCATAATGGATATGTGTTGTATCTATTTTCAACAAAAGGATGTCAAATGTTCGATCGCAATTTGAATCAATAACCCAGGAATGGACAGTGGCATTTGGCAAGGGCAACCACACCTGGATATTAACCCTGAATATGACAGACAACCATATCAAACAGAATCTGCAACCCTCCATACGCCCTTTTTCATATGGAAGCACCATGTTCACAAGGTATTCCTGCCAACTTCCAATTGCCGACATATTTTCTACGAGATATGGGCAAAGGTGCTGATGCAAGCACCTAAAAGCCTGTTGGATGCCGCCTATAATTGCATTGCAAAAGGACTGTACAGTGTAAAGTTGCAGCGACTGAACATCGAATTCTGTTGGTACCAAACAACAAATTGCATTGAACAAACTATCTCCACAGCTAGACACAATGTTTGTTGCCAGCTGTAAACCATGACAATCTATGCCATGCAAAATCCCTTTGCATTGCGATTGAAGGTCTTTGCAAATAATGGATAAGTAGATACGAGGACCTTCTATATTGCATATGGGCATTTTTCTGTACACCAGTGGTTCATAATGGCCACTGAGGGCATTGGCATCATGGAACAAGATGCAATATGGATTGTCAGATGCAGTTTTATTGAATAGTAGATATCTTGTTTTTCTTGTCAATGACCAAATGGCAACTGATATATTCAGCCAGTTAGACAACCATCGTATACAAAATGTATCTCCCCAAAGTCCCCTCTCATGCGGAGGTAGAACTGGAGATGCAAACAACCGCATTTTTGAAAAATACGTAGTGACATCTTGTATTCCATGCTATTGCCGAAGAAAATCAGATTCCAGTTCGTATTCATAGGACTGCCAAGCCTTGACATCGCCATTTTTAAAACAGGTCAAGAAATAATCTATCAATCCATTGCGCATCTCGGTCGATGAATAGCAGAAATGCAATAGAACCTGGAATGTATCAAAAAGACAATCCCCAACAGTATAAGAGAATGCATCCAATCTAAAAAGCGCATTGCTATGCAAAACCACGTCAATGCTATCATGTACAATGGATTGTGCAACTATTTTGTACGAATCAACATCTATTACCTCGTTCATCTCTTCAAATGTTACTTTGAATCTATTTGCTACATAGTTTCACTTTCTATGAAAACAAAGAAAAGCAAGAGAAAAAAATAAAAGGTAGAAAAATAGAAAAAAACAAAAACAAAGCAAGGCACCAATTCTCGTATGTATCTTTGAACCTTCTTCTTCTCAACTTCAATCCCCCCTAGTCCCCATAGCAGATGAGAAGAAAACAGAGAAATAAATATAACATTAACTTTACTCAACAGAAATAAAACAGGTAGACACAGTGTTCCCACCCATAGAATGAAAGCATACCCTGCGTACAGACCCCGCCCGATGGTTCCCTCTTCTGATGGCTCCCAACTAATTTTCATAAAACCCTCTGCATTGCAAGACACATGCTTTCCAGGAACAAAAACTAAGCACAGACAAAGATGGTGGGACTGCCACCATTGAAAAACAACAACAATAGGGAAACTTACTCGTCAATAAAGGACGACAAGAGCTCAGCCCCAAAAACTGCAAACCACAACAACAGGTCCAACAACTTGCAAAGTTGAAAAACAACAAACCAGTGAACAACCACGAAGAGCTCGAACTGCAATTGCAAGACCTCAACTTTGCAAGGTTGAATCAAACAAGAACCAGAACCATGGAACGAAGCACCAAACAAGGATCGAACACTCAAGCAACGATGTCGACCATGAACGAAATTGTGTTGCAACCCATCTGTACAATAATCATTTAACACTGCCAGAGTTGTTAGGTAAATAGTTAAGATTGTCAGGATCGTAGAGGGGCGTAGGCCTGTGCAAGCATTTAAGAAAATGTGCAGCGTGGCAAACCTATTCTCTCGAAGCACACAACAATAAAGCAAAAATCAGACATAGTAATATGGTAGAGAATGTATTCTACCCAACAAAAAATGCTAAGGGAGACATTCGAACTAATGCTAGTATTAATCCACCGTCGACCAATGCATAATAAAATATATGATTCAAAAAGACCATATACTGCCAAATACTTTGGACAGGTCAAGATATTTAACATTGGGAATAGCGAAGGCTGCAATAAGACCTCCAATCCTTTGTCCAATCAGATCTTGACAAACATGATACTTTTTATTATATTAAAATCGATGTCTTTACTTCCCTTGTTCCAACAATAAACAATATGGAAATATTTCTGGTCAATGCACAATCTAACACCAGGTCAACGATTTATCGATCGCTATAGTCCCTCTACACTTACGACAGGGACTAAAAATGAATAGTTTCCAAGTATCTTTAAAAAGTGCATGCTAAGAAGCTTCAAGACAAGATTCCATAGAGTCTATGAATTTTGCATGAGGGAATGAAGAAAGAAATATAAATATCTTTTTATGTAGAGGAATTTTTACATGAAGTAGATAAAAAGTGAAAAATGTGAAAATATTGGTAGCTTGCCAAATTATTTTTATATGAAAGAAATCTACACAATAATTAAAACATATACAAAGATACCAATTTAAGTGCCAAAACATCTTCTTATCTAATTGATAAGAAAAAGTGAACACAGAGTAAGTGGATTTATAATTATAAAATAAAAAAGGGGTATTTGAATGACCAAGGTGGTAAATTGAATTCTATAAATGATTATTTTAAAGAGTCATTTAAGTTTTTAAGGTAGGTAATTTCCAAGGGAAGTAAAAAGGTGCTTAAAAATGGTTGATAAAATGAAGGAATTAAGATTATTTTGTAAAGGTGTTTCAACTTCATGCTTTGGATTATTAACATTAAAAGAGATTATTTAAAAAAAAAAAATTAACATCGTTATTAGCGTGAACCATAAGGAAAATTACATTAACATCGATTTGGCAAATCAATTATTAGTTCCAAAGCCAAATATAATCAATTTTTGCAATGGACAATACATAATTAAGGACTTGCAAATAATAATTGATGATTATGAATACATATCTAAATTCAATGTTACAACTATGTATCAAAAACAGGTTGACATAATTCTTGGTTCACCCTAGCTTGAAGAATTGGGTACCTTCTTCTTAAACATGGCGATTTTTTTTGTTGATATTTTCCTATAAGGAGATGAAGATGACATTTCAATACATTACAATGAAGTCAAAGTTAGTATCATCTTCGTCAAAACACTGATAGGGAATGACCAATCAATAAAGAAACATGAAATTATCCCATTTTTCCTGATCTACCACTCAAATATCTACTCAGTCTACCATAAAAGATTGTTGAATACTTCTTTTTATCTATTCATTGGGTTAGATATGTAATACTTGACCCTTTCTCCCATTCCAATATATCTTTCTCTCACCATTCTGTCACAGGTAACTATTTTCTCATTTTCATGCTTTCCCTCCTTTGTAGCGATTTCATGGTAGTGAAACCTTAGCTTAGAAAACTCTCTTCATTAGAACATAAGCTCATTACAACATAATGATTAAGGGATTAGCGCACAAAAAGAACATTCAATAGTGGAAAAAACTCTAGATATATTTCCCTCCACTCTAGGAGGAGGTTTGGGAGCTAGCCCAACCAACTCAATGATCAATAGTTATTGCTGGGGTTTTTGTAAATGAATAGTGTTCCATATCTGAATCTTTCTTTTTTACCAATGTTATTCTTATTGCAACTTCGGTTAAGACAAATGTTCCATGTATTTAGTCGTTCCAATCATTACAGATAAATAACTAGGAGAGTGATTGGTTTAGCGACACTTTTTCTTCCCACACCTCACCACTAGAACCATAACATAGTTGAGAGCCTTTCTCGAATTATGTTCTGCAACAACATTCTTCCCAAATGGAACATATAGTTTTGAAACTTGTTGGATCGATTAGTCAATTAGAGGGATAGTAATTCACTGTCTTATAGATATCTCCAAGATGATCTTTCAAGATACTCAAAAAATGATACATAAGTTGTCAAAATAATTTAACAAGGTTATCGCAGATAACAACGATGAAATTTATCATTTGAGAAATCATAATAAAACTCTACTAACAAAATTGAAGAAGTTAAAGAAAGAGAAGAAGGCTGAACAAAAATCCCAAAACATGGATAGGGGTACTAACACTACTACAATCAATGTGGAAAACCCTAATGTTGTTATCAATGAAGTTGTATCAATGGAGGAGCCTCCAAAAGTTGAAACTAAAGATAAAGAGACCTCAACAAAAGTGATCGAAACTAAAAATCAGAACATCCTTACTAATGAAGCCTTATTAATGGAAGAGTTTCTAGAAATTGAGCTCAAGAAAAAGATCAATCATAAAGAAACAACCATGGATTTAGTTAAGTTTGACATACCATTGATAATCACTGATGACGTCATAGGTCAGTCGAAGGATATTATCATGCTAGTAAATACAAAAACATCAGATATCATCACGATGACTCAAGTAAATCACGACAAGATTAAACCAAAGATTAAGAAGGATAAACTTACCAAGCATCCAAAGATCTATGTGCCTCGAAGTCAACAACAAAGAAGATCATACCCAAAATCTTATCATCAAAGAGTTCCAGAAAGAATCCACCTAGGATGGATTGATTCTCTTTTGATGCGAAAATACTGTTCAAAGCTTCGAACATCATATCGCCTTGTTTCCTCAACTTTATCTAATTGATAGCAGTTACAAAAGATTTTTCATTTTATCAAAAGAGTTCTTATTCACTATGCTTTGAGGAAAAACATTTTTAAGGGGAGAAGACTTGTAATATGCCTAAAGTATATTAGATTTCTTATCATATAATAATAGTTATAGGTCAATTATTATGTAATATAGGCGTTATAATGTAGTAATGATAATCATGACAGTGATAAGTCTATGTAATTATGATAAGTCACGAAATTTTCCAAGGACATGATTTATCATCCCTATGTGTATTTATAAACATGCCAATGTATCTCATATAATGAAAAATGGATAATAAATAAATATTATTGATTCCTAGTGGAATATATGGATTCATCCCTATTATTATGGAAGCTAATGTGAAGTAACTAGTAGGTTTGCTTAAAAAAGCTAAGAGTATCAAAGGCTATCAAGTAGAAATCCTAAAAATTGGAGGACCTATCCTTATCCCTCACATTCACAAGCTCTTCAATCCAACAATCAAGCAGGGTTTCCCTAAACCTTGGATTCAAAGCCTCATTGTTTTTATTTTAAAAAACGAGGATAAAAAAAACCCCTCTAATTATAGGACCAATGTGATTAACCCTCTCTTAGCCAAGTTATATGGAATTATTCTGGAAAAGAAGATGAGCATATGGTTAGAAAATCTAGATAAACTGGCTAAAGACTAGGCTAGTTTTAGAACCTATCAATCATGGATTACTTGGTTATGCTTAGGATCATCACAAATGAATGTTGTTGTAAGAAATCCAGGCTCTTGTGTTTTTTCCTTGACTTTATGAAAGCATTTGACACAATGCATATAATTAACCTTTGGAATAGATTACAAGACTTAAAGATTCCATTTGAGTTGAGAGCTACTGCAATAAGGTTGTATGAGAATGTTATTACTAAGTTCAAGAACACCGAGGATTGGTTGGAAAAAAATATTTGTAACATAGGAGTTAAGCAAGATTATCCCCTTCTCTTTAAGAGGTTGGCATAAAGATGCCAAGTCTTGGCTAAATCATTGGGGAATAGAGGAGGAGGTCACTCTAAAGAATATTGATACCATTAAAATAATATTGCAACTAAATTCGAGGAGAAATTGTGGTGTGATCAAGAATTAGAAGATAAGAGAAAATTAATATACTACTACTAATAATAATAATCTATTTTTAAGGTCACGACTAAGCCAACCACATTGGTGTATGAGACCCCCTTGTTTGTGGGACAAGGGACCCCCTCTGCCCAGTGATTTGACTGCTAAAGTCTACGGAGGTATACATACCCTACCCCCCTCTGGATTTGAACTTGTGATCTCTTAAGAGGAAATACATGTTCTTAACCATTAGGCCCACTATAAAGAGGTCAATAACTTTAATTTAGAAAATCAAAAGTATCTTTCGGTTATATCTAGCATAAAGAAGAAAATCAACATTGCTAAAATAAGAATAAACTCATGAGCTCCATAGTGAAACAAGGCGTTGGGCAATTACTAAAATGCCATGGAATGAAATAATATATCATCTTTGTGATACTAAAATCTCCAAGGATGAAAAACACTTTCTCTTAGATTGTCTTATGTACACCCACATTAGATCTTAATTCAAAATATTTGTAATAAAACCGACTTTCCTAACCTTTTAACTCATTAAAACTATGGAGATTTAAGAAAGCTGCTCTCCAATTTTTCGAGCATAGAAATAAAATTCTAAAGCACTCCAATTAATTCTTTACCGTTTTTTTCTTAAGGTCGGAAAAACCAAAGTTAATTTTAATGAACATCATCATATATATTTTTGAGGGTTAATACTTGCATTGAACAATCTCATTCAATAACAAAGAATACTTGAAGTTGATACCCACTTCAGCAAGCAGTATTCCAACACGTTCGAATCCTTCATTCAAAAATTGAAAACTTGAATTTAAAAAATGTTGATCCATTGATATAGGAGCAGCCTCTGCAACACATGCATGTAGATATGCTATCTAAATTTGAACTCTTGAATCTAATGTTGATTTGCTGAAGTCATCACAAGCTCATAATGTTAATGTGCTATTGCCCAATGCGGAAGCAAACATTAATGAACACAGCCAAAACCATCAATTCCCGATGGGCTATTGGAACAATTCTGTGTATGCATGACTTCTGATCCATAACCCTTGCACAGTCAGAAACTCTAAACTCTTTAATATTATGCGTTTCAACGTGGCAGGTCACCCTTCAGACTATGGCCTAGAATCAAAGCATGTCTCCATAACTCACAGCATCCCTGAGGACTAAAACCCTAAACATCTTGAATGCTAAACAAATTTAGGATTGAAGATCATATTTATTTAGTAAAATGTTAACTAGGGGCAGTGTAAAAACTAAGATTGTCAACAAAAGTTAGCTTGACAGGCATAGCTGACCATCACATTCCAAGTCTGCTTTCTACAGTGCACTAAGCCTAGGGCAAAATAATGCTCACATGGAGACTTTATAACCAACTATGGTTAGGAATAGCAAAGTAAACTAACTCTGCAATCAGCTAAACAAGAAATGATCTTGCAAGGTTATCCCAAACTTCTTACATGAGTTACATGCCAGGTTCTTCATGGACAGAGTACTTCCTTCCCAAATGCCATGTTTTATCTGTTTTATACTTAATACCACAACTGCTAATCATTCTAAGCAAAACTTTAGCAGGCCAAATAATTTAGGCCATATTTCTAGTATGAGGCTCCATTTGAAATTGATACCATAGAATAACAACTTTTCAACATCATCAGCTTCATAGAATAACAACTTTTCAACATCATCAGCTTTTATTATTGTCCCTTCATTTTAAGAGGATTTTTGCACTTTAAAAGCATACTTACATACCGAATTAGCTATTGCAATATATATTTGTAATAACTAAGTTATACCTTTTAACTTTATGAATGTATTTTTACTCTATTTTTGTGTTTTATTGTGTGTTTTTGGGATATCTCCGGCCATTCCGAAGACTGGGCCCCTCCTGACCTTTGAAATTTGGTATGACATGATAATAATATACATAGTAGTTTAAACATTTTATTTTTTGGTTTTTTTTTTGGCATATTTTCTGATCAATTTTGCCCAAAATCTGGTGAGAAATTGTTGAAACTGCAGATTTGAGTGGTTGAGTTTGTATAGTTCAAATGCCTCAAGATTTTACATGATGCTGAATCCATTTATGCATTAAAAATGCAATTTAAACAACAAAAAATTGCGATTTCACCAGAATTTGGTGAAAAATGCCAAAAAAAAAAAAAAAAATGTTTAGAGAATGCCATAACATAGACTCTTTGTGTGTACGTGTGTACAATTGTAACTGTGAAACCCAATCAACTTAATCACAAATCACTAACACTATTCCTTCCAACTTCCACCTGATAACAGAGGAAAATACTTCAATATGCTCCCCTATAACTGCAAACAACACCCTCAAATAACCAACCAAACAAATTGCTTCAACCATTCATGCGACACTGGTAGAACTCACGCTATTACTTCAACCACTCATCAGATAAGGCACGGTTCTATTTTCCTACCGAGTAAATTAGTCAGTAACAATAACAAGCAAAAATGTCATTTGCCATGATGGAAGCTAGGTGCAAACTAAAGCTGCTCACATGAAGTTTACATTCAGCATCTAGATCTTACAAACCAAACAAATTCATCTTACAGAATGCCAATGTGCAGCCAGAGAGGGTTTGCTTCCCTGTACAAAACATCCTTCCAAAAGTTCCAGGAGAGAACAGAGAGGCATAATACACAAAATCCACCAACATATCACAGACTACTCTAATGTATTCTAAAATTTTAGTCACACCAGCCCGCAGAGACAGGATCCATCTGCCATTAGCTGCAAAAACAAATAATTCCTACGAACATCAACTTTTGCCATCAGACATGTTACAATTACGGATTTTCTCAAGCCAATTTGCCATTCCAACACTTACTTGAGCAGCAACTTCAATAACTGACTAAATAGGGAAGGAACCTTCGTATTTATTTGTGGAGAAAATAGATGAAGCAGTAACATCAGAATTCAATCTCCCGATGATTAATGCACTTAACTGCTCACAACAGACTATCGTTTCGTGCAGGCAATCTTCTGAAGAAATTGGTGGGCACTGAAGGAATCTTGTGCCGAAATCTCGGATGGCGCAACACATACAGACCTGAAAGCACTGCCACCACTCGAAAAGGTGTGACATAAAGAACTATTGCAGCAAACAAGCAAAATATGAGATATATAGTAGTAGCACGTGGGTCTCTCCAGCTCAAAAGACTCTGGAACCTTTCTCCTTGAGTAGCTATGTCTCCGACTACAGTCTGTATACGCCCCGCAACACTTCTTAACCTATCATATCTCTTCCTCACAAGATCAGGTGACCTCGAAGTAGGAAAAGTATCAAATTCTTCATCAAGCTCGTCTGGGTTCACTGCCTCTGCATGAGAGAGACGAGTATCCATATGAGGTGGATGTCGGGGCCGGAATCGGAAATACCATATGCCAATTAAGAACATATACAGGAAAACTGTGGGCAGTACCAACTCTGGATACCATACCAGAATGAGGAATAACACATGCACTAACACGGTTGTCATAGGATTCTTCCAGTGACATATTTGATCAAACCATCTGCCAACTGCTATCAGTCCAGATAGCACAGTCATTATGCGGAAAAAGTTGGCTTTGCTGCGGCGCATACTCCAAATGTGGGAATCCAGATCCAACATAAACTCCACTACCTCTTTTCTTAAAGGAGGCTCAGCCCTGCTCAGCCTCATGGACACTATGTTCATAGCTTGGTACCTAAGATTTTCGAGCTGACCTACAGAGAAAGGGTGTAAGTAATGCATCTTGGGCAGCGGAGGAACTGTATACATATGCATCATATTAACCAGAGAGGAGCAGCTGAAACGAACAGCTAAGTGAAGCCCCCCCATCTTTTTAACCCCAGAGGGATGTAGTACCAGCAGAGGATAAGAATGAGTGTAGACACGGTCAGTCTCGAGCGTCGAGAGACGAATGCGTACCTTGCCGATCCTCGAATCCTTAGTTCCTGATGCCTTCTCATTGGCTCCTCCCTGAAGATGACAGTTATCGAAAACCCCTATTGTTATGACAGTGCATGGGTCATAAACATGCCAGGTGTACTGCTCATTCCACTTTGGGTTGAAGTTGTCTATAATTGTCCTTGTTCTAACCCACTTCTGACCATATTTTGCAACACAGTAGGCATCAGTAGTCCCCCGTCCATCTTTTGTCTTCATTGGAAGCAAGGTGTCTGCGTTCAGTATACCAACTTCCAAGATACCGATAGGAGGCTTCCACAACTGCTTGGCAGTAGGCCTCAAATCACTGCTATAGTGTGTAGATTCATCGAGGACATGATATCCACCATCAAGAGACACCCTCAAGTGGATTCGACTGGCAAATCTGGTTTCCTTCTTCCTCTGCTCCCCCTCTACGATATTGTGCCTTTCAAGGTTGAACCATCGGGAAATGATGGGTCTATGGTCTAGACGTTTCTCAATTGTTGTCATATGAATAACTGTCCTCCCCATGATTTCATCCTTGCCCGAACCTATCCGGTCCTCCACTATTAGGACTAAATGCTCCTCAAAAGGCTCTGCTGCCACAAAAACTAAATCCTCATTCCACATGGGGTTTGTGCTTTGGGTTTTGGCTATCCTTGTCTTCAACATCTGATTTCCAAGCTGCACCTTTACACTGACCTCATGGAAACGCCCCTTGTCGCTTGGCAGCAAATCTTGAGCTTCAATAACATTAACCCTCACGTACCACAGCTTGGGAGAGACATATACCTTGGATCGAATGTTTGCCAATCCGTCGCTGTGCACCGCAGCCGCATCCGAATGCCACGCTTCTGCAAATGCCTCGTCAGCCTGTGTACCCATCCATACTGCCAACATGAGTTCACCTCTAATCTTAGCATTAGCATCCCATTTCTTGTCCTCCAGCCTATACCACTGAGGTGCCAAGGGACTGTCAGGAGGCACTCGGGTAGGTATCTCATTGAGGTCAAGAATGACACGTCCAATGGAATCGTCCTTGACAAATTCCTTGTCCTTCACTACCACCTCGACAAATGAAGATTGCACCCTATCCTTGGAGAAAGCAAACACCTGATTCCACTCTGGATTTGCATTCTTCTCAAAATGTTTGGTAGTTCCCTTGTAGTTCCCAAGCCTGACCTCCACATAAGGGCTACAGCTTCCAGTGATATCCATGGTTGACAGACCCCTCGCTTTCACCACTCTAACATAGAGATGCTGCATCTGTTCTACCAAATCATAGGTGCTGGCTCTCTCAGCACTGCTGACCCATCCACCACCACCCCTGACTCTACCGTCTCCCAGATGTGGAGAGGTCTCCTTCAATGCATAATCTACATGCTGGAAAGAGGCATTATGCATTATCACCGGCTTCGGTTCAGGCCTCCTCTCTTCGACAACAAACGTTCCTGGTTGTTGTGTGGTCTGTTGTTTATGGATATACTGCTTGGGTTCACTCTTCACCTCCAACACCGGCTTCTCCTTCTTCTCTTGCTTCTCTTCATTCACCTCTTTTTCCTCCTTCCCCTTGTCCTCAACAGCCAAGGTTCCTCCGCCTCCCCCTCCCTCTGCATTGCCAGAAGCAGCAGCAGCACCGCCACCGCCACCATCACCACCACCACCTGCAGCAGCAGCAGCACCGCCACCGGCAGCAGCAGCAGCACCACCTGCAGCAGCAGCAGCAGCACCACTACCAGCTTCTACACCATTACTACCTCCTCCTCCTCCTTTACTACCATCAGGTTCTTCATCCTCCAGACAAATATAAATTTTCAATCTAATTTCCCCCTTAACAAGAGAAAAGAAGGATCTCTTCTCCAATGGAAATGGTTGCAGAACCTCCTCACCTTTACACACAATACTACTTCCATGAATCCTGACCTTACCCAAAAAGTTCCTACGTTGGAAAGACTTCTTCTCATTGTACACATAGACAGCAATCTCCTGGTTGGGTAGTTTTGCACGGTCAGCGACATCGAACACCAGCTTCTCGTTCCAAACAGGGTTAAGGTCCTTCTCTTTGGTATGAGTTCTGCGCCTCTGGTTGTCGTAATCTACTTCTACAAAGGGACTGGAGGACCCCTGACCATCCCTCGGCATCAAGTCGTGGGCGTCCACCACCTCCACTACCATCTTCGTGACTTTGCCCATTCTCTGGCTCGTGGTTGTCTTCTCTGAGATGCCAGTAATTGAAAGCTATGGCATATCTCTATGATGGGATTTCATCCTCCCTCCTCCTTACTTGTACCATGCACTTCACTCACACACAAATTGCAAAACACAACATATATACTAGCCCTCGGAAATGTTCTGATTAGGCCTGCTTACCTGGGTCTGTGTTAGAATATCAACCCACGAGTTGTATGCAGGATTCTATGAAAAAAGGTTGGGTGCTGATCAGTTACCATCTTCATTACTATAATCATTCTCTTATACCATGCACTTCAGTCGCAGGCAAACTGCAAAACTCAAAACATACATACAGCATGTCTTTGCAAATTTTGTGATTAGGATATCAACCCAAGAGCTGTCTGAAGGATTTAATGAAAAAAATTCAAAAAAATTCAGTTGGGTGCTAAAAAATCCTGACCACCATCTTCATTACATAAGTCATTCTGCTACACCATGCACTTGACTTGCAAACAAATTGCAAAACACAATATAAATTTTCTGATTACCCCTCACCTTGATCTGTCTTTGAATATCAACCCACGAGCTGTATGAAGGTTTTTAGGAAAGAAAACCAATTGGGTGCTGGAGAATCCTTAGCCTACGTGAGTTGCAGGTGCAACTCATTGGTCTTCTCAGATTGAATGCTAGAGAATTATCCAAGAAAGAAAGAAGATTAAAGAAAAAGATGACAGAACCCAAAATTCATGAATGGGTATATGAGTTCCAGTACTTGCAGTGTTCCAACTAAACCAGCTATATGGTTACCCAACATCGAGACTATAAATTAAGAGGATTCTGGGAAGTATCAGTAATTTAAGATATCTATATTTAATTAATAGTAAATAAATAAAGCCCATGGTTAATTCTGTCTTAAGTGGTGCCAAGGGCCCTGTTGGCAATGTGGAATGTGCAGTCCACCTCGGAAACCAAAACTATTTGCTTTTTCAGAACCAAATTGTCTGGCCAGAGACCTTTTTCTTTTGAATGAGTGAAACTTCTCTGCCTTTTGCTTTTAGATGGATGTAACTTTACTTTTTATTTCGCTTGGTTCCATTAAGAAAGTCACTTTCGAATGGGGTGTTTGAGATCAAAGATGGCATACGGTGGTTTTGGCATTTACATATAATATAATATAACAAAGAGTCAAGAAGAATGAAAAAACATTAATGTGAAAAGGAAAATATAATATAATCAGGTATAAATTTGATCTGCAATTTTATTTTTATATGCTAAGTAAATTTTTTATGATGTTTTTTTTTCAAAACTGTTTTTTACATGATTTTTTTTTAATAGTAGGATCTTTTGGAATTAAGTTGACTAATATAATATGTTTTTATACACTCACAATTCAATTCTCAAAGACCCTCATACACTTACAATTTCCATTTAAACAACAAAAGCATAAGCATAAACATGATAATGTTCATTTAAAAAAACATGATAATGTTCATTTAAAAAAACATCATGCAATTACAAATTTATACCAAATATCCATGAACCTTACTTATTTTAGTTTGAAAAAAAATTGCTTTATTACATGTGGGTGTCAAAGAGTTTTCTTGAATCTTGATATTTTCTTCTTAGCATTGAGTTTTCAGCTTGCGGGATTGCAGAGACGACAAAGATGTGATTTTCCCAGCACACCCAAAGACCCAGTGTGGGCATACTCTATGACTCTATGGTGAGAATCAAAATTTATAATTCCTAGGCCCTGATCTTTTCTTCCCTACCTCTCTTAATCCTGTAAGTTGTGGAATTGCATCATTTTAGCTTGAAATGAAAAGAGAGCCTCTAAGTACTCAACCATATATTACTTGGGACGAGGCGTTGTGGAAAGAATAAGTGAAGAGAAGTGAGAGAGATTAAACCTATTGGAATATCACTTCTACCTTTATGCCACTTGATGTCACTTGAAAGATGCACATCTAAGACAATCAATCGACGTCAAAAGATTATGTGTGTTATTTAACCCTCCCAATAATTTGTTGGATTGACTAGATGAGCTAGTTCTCTAGATTATTGGCTCTCCAGTGTGCAATCAAATACAAGCCACTAACAAATGATCTAAATTTCAATCATAGGGTCACATGAATTTGAGGAAGACTCACTATGTTGGAGATAGATGAAAGTTCCAATTTGCATAATGGACATGCTCCATTGGAAAATCATGGGATGGAGATGGGATTTTCCAGCTCACGGTATGCCCAAAAGCCCAACATGCAGGATGCAACAAGAAAACCAAGTCACACAAGCCCAACATGCAGGATGCAACAAGAAAACCAAGTCACACATATATACTACGGGTAAATTTTCAACTTGACAATCAATTTGAGGGTTTTAAAAAATTAGGTGGATGTCTGTGTTGATATATTTGATGGTTAAAAAAGGAAAAAATGGATATTTACCTATCAAATTTACTTACTAAATATAATAGTATATGGGCGAAAAATGATTTTATTACATTAATTTAATTTATAATTATGTACTCAAAATTCAATTTTTAAGTTGATAAATTTTTTAACATAAATATAAAATGAATTAATTTTTTTAATAAAATTTATTTTTAAGTTGATAAATTTTTAACATAAATATAAAATGAATTAATTTTTTTAATAAAATTTGTAATTGTATTAATAATTTTTAAAATATTTAATTTTATGGTTGTGATAGATTTAAAAAATAAATAAAGGAAGATAAAAGGTTTAAAATACCTAGAATGTATATGGTTTATTTTATTTTTGGTTGAAAATTCAATTTTTAAGTTGATAATTTTTTAACATAAATATAAAATGAATTAATTTTTTTAATAAAATTTGTAACTGTATTACTAATTTTTAAAATATTTAATTTTGTGGTTGTGATAGATTTAAAAAAAAATAGAGAAAGATAGAAGGTTTAAAATATATAGAATGTATATGGTTTTTTTTTCTTTTTAATTAAAAATATAACTTAAAACAAAGCTTTTAATATGAATAGTATATTATAAAGTATTTTCATTTTGTAATTATTGATTATTGTGTATGTGGGATTTTTTTAATATATATTCAATCAAAATCAAAATCAAAATGTAAATATACATAAAATTTAAAAAAAAAATATAATAATAATAATATAATTTTAAGGTGAGGACTAAGCCACACACCAAATTAGTGTATGAGATTCCATGCAAGGATTACATTATTAAATTCTACAGAAGTGTACATACCCACTTTGGAATTGAACCTATGAACTCCTAGGAGAAAACACATGTTTCTTAACCATTAGGCTCACTCAAGGAAACACATGTTCTTAACCATTAATATGGAACTCCATCTTAACAAAAAAATATGAGAAAGATATGAGATTGTAACAAGATAACATGCAATATCACATATATAATAATTGATCCGGATTGGACCATTATGTTATTTGTCATTTATCTCACTACTTTTTGGGTGGAAAAATTTAAGGAATCAACTTGCAGGTCCATTTCGGCGACTGGTCCAAATTTGGAAAATTGGGTCCAAAAAAATGTCAAAAATCTTCCAAAGCCATTTTGAGGCATCAAACGACCTTTTTTTTGGTCCAAAAATTCTACACATCGATACCTTTCCAATGACGTAGAACGTTCTCCATTCGAAGTTCATATGAGAAAGTTATGCCTCCCGCAAGTTGACCTACCATATTGATCACCATGGTGTGAGTGGATGCCACGTCAACCTCCATTACTTAGACATGTGGGGCTAGCCACGTAGTGTATTTTCTAAGAAAATTCTAGAAGGTCCAAAACCTTATCACAATTGAAGGTTGAGGAAGTCAAAAAACTATCCCTAGATGGCTATCGAGCTATGTTAAAAACCATGCCACTAGGAGGAGAAGGGGTTCCATTCTTTTGCATAGTATCTTGTTCTATAGCTGAGAAAAACATATGAGAGTAGTATTCTGTGAGCATAACAGAGGAGGAGAGATTTTGTAGCAACCATACAGGCCACATGTCAAAGGAAACTCCACAAAGAGTGTCTCTTTCTTTGTACTTGCATCATTTCTTTACCAGAAGAAAGAGAGCAGAGTAGCCTCACCTTCTAGCTGGGTTTTCTCGTGTATTGGGTTTCCCAGGTCATATCTTGTGTTTATTTGTGGATGATGTGAATGTGTTTCACTGTTCTCTATTTTTCTGCATTTTATCTATTTTATTAGTAATTAAATATTTTGGAGATCTAAAGGAAATTAACCTTAATAGTAAAGATTTCAATATTTTATTAGATCTGTTGTGACGAACTATTCCAGTGGAATATCCACGACAATTTACAAATCATATTGGTATCAAAGCAGGTTTTATTTTCAGTATTTGTGGGAAGTTGCGGGATCCAAGAATCAACTTAAGGAGAAGTTGTAGAAACCCTAGCCATGTCAGATGATTCTGTTCACAATAACCCTCAAGATCCAACATAAGAKAGATTTGAAAAGTTGGAAGCGCAAGTTGCTGACATCAGTGACAATATGAACCTCCTCATGGTGGCTCTAACAAATAAGCTCAGACCGTTTGTAGATGATGTAGGATCTAACTTAGAAAATAGATCGGAGGGAAAATCAAAAGACCAGGAAGACTCAGGAAAGGAGTCGTGGAAAGAATCTGAGAAAGAACAACCAAGTTCAAGTGCCATGAATCCTTCACATTTCCTATTCAAGATGGAAGTGAAAGTGGACACAAATCCATACCAAGGTGAGATTGATGCATTAAAATTGAATCATTGGTTGCAACAACTATAAGTTTGTTTTAACGTTCGCCATATAGAGGAAGATCAAAATATTTCATTTGCTAGATTGAAGTTAGAGGGTCATGCTTTAACTTGGTGAGAAAGCCAAACAAAACACTTAGGATGGAGGGTGATTCTCCAGTAACTAGATGTGAGGACTTCAAAACCCTCATCAAGTCCCAATTCTACCCTATCGGGTACGTAGAGGACCAATGGATCCAATGGCACTACTTCACACAGAGGTAGGGACATAGTGTATAAGAGTACACCACTGAGTTTAGAAAGATGGCCATCATGCCGGGTATCTCTCCCAAGAACCCAGATGTACTCCTCAAGTATCTGGGGGGTTTACACAATCATCTATGAAATCAGGCGATACTCTTCAATCCAAGGACGATGGATGAGGCATGTGTACATGAACAATACCTGTAAAACATAAGACAAAAGAAGGGGAAACCAAGTGGTTTGAAGCAGAAAGAGCACCAAGAATATTCCAAGGCGGGGAAGAAGAATTGGAAAGGGGGAAAATATAAGAAGATAACAACCACTGCACAATAGAGTAAGGATCCCAACAACCATTGTAATCATTGCAACATTGATGGCCACAACAAGAAAAAAGTTGGAAACTACATCCAAAGTTGAACCCGAAGAATCACAAGAAGGACAAAAAGAAAAATAACCTTCTAGCCCATGATTCAAGAAATTAGGTTGAAATTAGCTCAGATGTGAATGAAAATATTGTATGCACATCTGTGCAGAAGGAGGTGAATCTGAGTAGCCTTCATCACCAAGAAGAGAAGGAGATGACCAAGCTCTTCCACATCAAGATTCGAGCCAAGAAGACCAAGATAGATGCTCTGCTTGACTCTGGTTCATAGGATAATCTCATAGCAGTTGATCTAGTCAATAAGTTTGGATTGGAGGTTCATAATCATCCTAGCCCCTATCCATTGGGTTGGGTAAACAAGGATGCAAAGATAAAGGTAACAAAACAATGTAATATTAAATTTTCTATAAGTGATTATTTTATTGATGAAGTGGAATTAGATGTAGTACCCCTTGATGTATGTGGAGTAGTGTTTGTAAGCCCTTACATGTATATGAGGGATGAAATATTCATGCAGAGAGACAATCAATACCGACTGATACTGTAACAACCCTAGTAGATTATATGTTTAGGGATTATAATTTTTTTTTTTTTAGGTAATTAATTTTCTAACATGTTATTAACTGAACAAAGATTGGTATAATGATATTAATCAAATATTTATTAATTAACTAATTGTTATAATTTGATTAATTAATTAATTAATTAATTACCTATTACATTCAATGACATGGGTATTAAATTTAAAAGGGTTAATAGATTTAATTGTTTAAATTAAAGGCTTACGTATACGGAGGGGATAAGGAGCATTAATAATTAGATAAGGAGCATTAATAATAGGATAAAGCATTAATAATCGGATAAGATAATAAATGTGTAGGTAAGGAAATAAATGAGGAGAAAGGGCGGTGAAGGAGGGATATGAGCAGAAGAGGTTTACGAAAGAAAAGGGGGGGATTATCATTCTACTTGGATTTTTGGGAGGGTTCTCTTGGATTTGCGCAGGGGAGTTTGAGTTCTGTAGTCGGGAAGGATTAGTACAGGGGGCACCGGTTTGCTTGGGGTTTTGGGCACGGGGGCCAGGATATCCATATGGTATCCTGGAGCTAGGAAGCTGTCCTAGTTGGCAGGGTGGAAACACGGTTTGGGCAGAGTTGGTCCATGGCTTCAAGCTGGACAAGTGGAAGCAGCAGGAAGGTCAACAAGACAAGCGGAAGGTTAGCATCAGACCAAGGTATTTTAATTTACGTATTTGTTTTAAGAAATATGAAGGGTTATAAGGTTGTTCGTAAGCTATTATGTTTCGTTCAATAAATTTTGGTTATATGCTGATTATGAAGTAAAATAAAATGTTAGGTTAGCATTCCTTAAATTAGATTGTTTTTTTTGGGTTTTATAAGGCTTTGTGGAGCCGAACCCTACACATGGTATCAGAGCCTTGGTTCAAAATCTGGAACCAAGGGCCTACCTACCTACCTACCTACCTACCTAACCTGTAAGCCAAGTATACATTGATTTTAAGTATATATATTCATTAATAGGACGTATTAATGTTAGAATTTTAACTACTTCTTAGTATTATTTTTATAATAAATTGTCAAACTATAACCAGAGACTTTAACCACTTTCCATTTTTGTAAAATTCATTATAATTGCACATAAAAATAAATAAATATATAAATAGAATTTTTTTTCAAAACTCCTTTTGCGCTCGTCTATTCTTATTCATACAAACTCCTCTATCTGCATCAACAACAAATGGTCAAACTTTGCAGTTAAGTCGGGAAACTGGGATTGGAATTATGCTAGACAATTTACATATAAATCTTCAAAAAAAAAATTAAACAAAAACATTAAAAAATGAGAGTATGTTGGACACAATTTATACATAAATCTGCAAAAATTAAACAAAAACATTACAAATATAGCTACACCATCTTTAGGAACTCATACTAAGAGGATCAATCTAAATTTGTAACAGATGTTGTCTAGATGGAAAATTCGCAAGTGCCCAGAAATTGGTCATTAAATTATCTGCTGAAGATGATTGATTTACCATTGCTGTAATTTCCTGTACGTTAATGTCATGTGACTTCGATTGATTTCTTCTAGAGTTGAACCCTGCCAACGTGCCAAGCCACACGCAAATCCAAGTTAGGTCGAGCGCCCAGCCGAAAGAGGAGACCACAAGAGGTCGCCATTGTGCACTACGTGTCCGCCTGCACAATGCGGCCTGCAAAAAAAAGGCACCAACAAAATAAACAACGATAAATAGTAATAAATAAGAAATTAAACAAAAAAGTATATGTTCAGGCTTTAAATTCGTGTGAACGCATTGCAATCTGGAACCTTCACACAGTCTAGGATGAAGTGCCATTACATAGTTAATTGTTTAATCTGATGAGTTAATTGTTTAATTGCAATTCTAATGACATGGATCGTCCCGAATCATGGCTAGAGTGTAGTTTTTAAATTATTTTCAAATTTGCTAATATTGCAATTGCAATTTCAGCTACGAAAGAGTCTTGCAACTTATTACGGCAAGGCAGGGGCG
Source organism: Picea mariana (assembly GCA_032191745.1). Lineage (NCBI taxonomy): Eukaryota > Viridiplantae > Streptophyta > Pinopsida > Pinales > Pinaceae > Picea > Picea mariana. The sequence continues at coordinate 4,182 of JASDQU010736368.1, read as the reverse complement.
GTTGTAGGCCTCACCTCAATTGTTCTTCACTGCAACAAAGTAGATGTGTGTTGGCCCAAGTTACTCATGGTGGGCACTTATTTCTTATGTTGGCCAACAATGCCCTTTCCCTATGTCCCTAGAAGCTAGGTCTATTGCACCTTGGGAATTAGTTTTACCCACATATAGGTGCTCTCTGAAAGGAAGGAGATTAATAGATTTATCTCCGAATTCAATACACCATACTCCTATATAATAGAATCTAATATTTGTATAGCTCTGCTCTTTTGTAAGAAGGCTTACTTTGCAACTGTATCAAACCAAAATCTCTTGACGAACGAAATTTTGATGCACCACTTCGATATCACTTCTTGACACCGCAACCACCATTTCACTATGAGCAGGGGGCCCTGGTTGTGAAAGAACTATTCCCAATGTTATCCCAAAAGAATCTATATGGACATAAAAGTCGGGAAAATTTGAGGGCGGTGGCTACAGATAGAGCTCAATGATCATCTAATTGTCCATGGCGAGGTGCATTCGCAGGACAACCCAAGATTTTATTTCTTCCCTTTAAGTCAGATTCAGAAGATTTTATGTATTTGAAGGTCATTACCCGTTAATTGGATAAAAGCAAGAACGTTCTCTATCCATGAGGAGTTAGGTAAGTTATTACATGTTTTTTCACCATAATCTGAATTGATACGCACTAACATATTTATCTCCTTTCTTCCCCTCTTTTCTTAATAGAACGCCATGCCCCTAATTAATAGGGCTATTCCATATATCAATATTTCTCTATTATTGAAAAGGTGGTCCTACCTCTAGAGCCAACAAGATGTTATGGTAGTAGCCTCTAGAGGCCCTTCATATACAACGATGTGAAATTCTACTCGGAGAAATTCGATTTCCCATTGGGCAAGATGACCCCATTCACGACCTGGACCAATATAGGGAAAAAAACCTGACGAAAAAAACAAAAAAACAAAGCAATTTGGATAAAGAATAACCTTAATGCTCACGATTTCCCACCATATTGTCACTTAGACAGACAAACAAAAGCATTTGCCAGAAAATCCAGAGAATGGAAAAGTTCAAGCAATCCAAATGAATCAAATAGACAGACCAACAAAGGCATTTGCCAGAAAATCCAGAGAGGAAAAGTTCAAGCGAGCCAAAGGAAACGAGAGCTGGAACGTTACCCACAAATTTACAATCATGATTGGTTTACTACCTGTGTTGTCGGTGGCCTAACCATATTTCCTGAAAGTTGCACCTGTTGGTGGCCTAACTCTATCTCCTGAAAGTTGCGCACATTGGGAATGATGTGAAACTTGCACCAACTGGGAATGATGTAAATCGTACTCAATAAATTTATGTCATTTCAAGCAAACTTAATAATTTAACCCCAATAGCCAACGCACAACACCGAGACCTCCCCTATTACAGAGTTGATGGGCAAACGCCGCAAACTCTGAGAAAATTTAACAAAATATTCATATCAAATCGCAGTGTTGTTATGCCAAAAGAAATACCAACCCTACACATAATGCCATGAGAAATAGCCCGCGGCCATTACCAGAGCTCCGACCATTTCCAGAGCTCCGCCGCAGTTGCAGAGCAGGAGAGGCTCAGGGTGCGTTAGCAATTGCAAATGAAACAAGCTACAGGACGATTAGGGTTAGGGGTATTGAGATAAGTGCGTTTAGGGTTTAGGGCACGTGGGCCTCATGCGAGGACCCACGATGCCGTATGGAATTTATTTTTTAATCTTAAGTAATATTTATTTTAGTTAATGTGATATTTTATTGAATTATTTAAATTAACTTTTTAAATTATTCTTAAATCTAAATTTCGATGGTTTAAATCGTTAATTTTTTTTATTTAATTATTAACAAAAAAAAATAATATAATATACATACAAATAATTAAATTTATTAATTATTAACAAAAAAAAATGAGGATAAAATTAAGGTTTAAATATATTTATACCTATTAAGATGTTTAAAGTTTAAACATTAGTTTTAAAGATGTAAAAATAATATAATTAAATAGAAAATAAAAATAAAAATAAATAAATAAATAAATAAATA
>JASDQU010736367.1:218403-256573 GCA_032191745.1 Picea mariana | reverse complement strand
AATTGATATGAAATCATCATCTTACCCACTAATACTAACATTGTTTAAAAATGCTTATGCTCTTTATAGGTCCCGTTGCTTTTGTGATAATTCGTAACACTTTCTTAAATACAACTTACTTCACATTTATTTTGTTATATTTATTGTGGCTTTTAAAATGTAAACTTACTAAATTGAAATTTATTTAAGGTTTACGTGCTTGTATTCAATACACATAATGACAAAGAGGGCCATAACGCATTAAAGGAGAGGGCCATAACGCATTAAAGGAAACTGTGTCTATTTCTCTTTCTCTTTATTAATGACTATTTTCGTGAGTCAATTTTCTTCCGATTTAAAATATTTTCTTCRTATTTTATGTATTTATCTATTTTATCAAAAGAAAGAAATAACAATTTTAAATATTTTATTAAATATTTTAATAATTATGTTAAATATCTCAGCATAGAGATTATACATTAAAAAAAATTAAAAATAATAAAGTAATAATAACAAATTTATATTTAAATATTAATTTTAAATAAAATAAAATAAAAAAATAGATTTAATTTAGATAGTTAGGGAAAAGAAATGTTATATTTTTTTCTAGGTTCAATTCTCATTTACAACATGTTTATTTCTCCGTGAGTTAATTGTTGTTAAGGTTGTGAGCCATAAAAAATATCTTAGTCTCGCTTACAGGTAAGAGGATATGGTGAATAGTTATCCTAATCTATACATCTATCTATTTATCTATCTATATATCTATCTATCTATAGTAAAAGGAAATTATATAATGAACATTATTTTTTCCAAGGAAAACTTCATGGAGAAATCCTCGATCATTTCCATGTGTTTTGCAAATGGTATGTAGTGTAACCTTTTCGATGTTGATTATGGCCCCTAGCCCAATAAGGACATTGAGTGAGGCATGCAACAAAGGCAACCATCCTAAGGGATCAATCCCAAAACCTCTTACATGAAGCTCAAAGCACTGAACTACTTGAGCTAGCCCACTTAGGTATTATATAATGAACATATTTACTTTTGATGAAATACATATCTTAGGGAAACCCACCAAGAACTTCCCCTCACTCCAAGGATGTTACTTAGGGTAAACAAGATTCTTTAGGATTCAAGACCGATATAACAATATAATCATTAAGAGCTCAACATGTCACTTACAAACATAAATCGTGGGTGGGGAGGATAACACTCCTCTCAATTGCCTAGGCTAGACCCAATTGGCTAAAGCGAGGTATTATATAATGAACACATATATTAATAAAAAACTAATTTTAAATTTTTACATCATTGTCCACATGTATTTTTTTCCAAGAAAGAAGAAACTTATATTTGAAAAAGGAAATATACATTTTGTTGTATGTATAAGGACTGTCATTTTCTTTCTATTACAGTATCCAAAAAACCATACTCATCATACCTAAACCTATCATTATCCCATCTTACATAAACAAAACAAAAAAAAATAACTTTTATGCTAAAAACTATAGCCTAAAAGTCATCCCCTCGCATGGATGCCCTTCTAAAAATTCTTGAAAAGATAAAACACCATTGTCTGAAAGAAGAGCCTCTTTTGATAAATCATCTACCTGGGTGTTGAGATCCCTGAAAATGTCAGTGATGGAGAACCATTCTAAATCAGATAATAAATCCTTGATTTGTTTTATTAGTGGTTGAAGCCTCAGTACCTAAATATTTGTGTGCCCACTCACCCAATCAACTGTGGTCTTTGAATCACCCATAATTTGTAATTTTCTCAATCTTAAAGTGTCTAGCATGAATAATAGATCCCATAAAGCAGATAGTTCTTCCTTCATATTTGTTCCTTTCCCGAGCGTATATTTGATCTTGTAGAAATGTGATGCTGAAATATACAGAACCGCTCCTACTCCACACGAAGGTAGAAGCCCTTGAGATTCCCTGTCGAAGTATCCCCACGTAATACTCACATCCATAGTAGGCAAAACCAACTCCTTTTTTTTACTTTTATTTATTTATTTCTAACTTGTACTCCAAAGAGATTTTGGTGATTAGAGATGCAACTACCCCTGAAGGGGGATGGAGTCCCCGAAAAATGTTTACATTCCGAGCCCACCAAATGAAATAGAACAAGAACAAAGGAATATATATATATATATATATATATATATATATATATATAACCAAAAATGATCTCACGTTCTTTTTAAATTTTTATCCAATCTACTAACCCACCGCTCAAATCCTATAGACGAACCTTCATCTCTATTGTGATTGAAACCCATACTGATTGGGTAAAAGAACATGATACAAAGTAATGTTGAGCAAACTCCTCATCCCACATACACAAAGTGCAACATCACATGCCTATCCATCCCATTTTTATACCATTGTCCCACGTTAACCTATTATCAAGCGCTAGCCAACTCAGGATTTTCACCTTTTGGGGAGCATGAATTGTCCAAATGTAATTCCACCACCATTTCTTATTCCCATTTAAATGACTTTCCAATAGCACCTAGTACCTTAACTTCATTGTGTATTGTCCTGAAATTTTTCAATTTTAGACCACGAGAGAGAGTCCTCCTCTACCTCTTGTAAAGAGATTAAATTTGAGACAAGAAGGCTTGTGAAATCTTCACATTCATTAGCTTTGATACCTTCTAGGTCCAAAATCTCAATCGTTCTCCAAGGGCTTGTTCCAATATGATCCATCCTGCTAATCCTTACATCCCATATAGAGAAAATTCCCATGGCATGTAGATCACCCACTAGTTCATCTAATATTTTAAAAACATCCCCCGAGTTGACCCATGGGTCTTCACCAATTCTGACACTTTTTCCATTTCCAATCCACCACTCAATCCAATCTCCTATTAGGGGAAAGGAATCCACCAATTCTTTCCAGCATAACAAGCTATTTGTAACTGATTTCCTTGGGGCTTTGATCCATTCCATGAAGGTCTTTCCTGGAAGATATTTTGATGTCATCACCCTTCCCCAAAGGCTCATGTTGTGAATTAAGCCACCACATACTTTTTGCAGTTAGAGCTCTGCAAAACCATACAATATTTTCGATACCCCATCAACCCAGCTCTTTAGGCATAACAAGTCTCGACCACTTCACCAGAGGGATACCTATCGCCTCCTTCCTACCAGACCACAAAAAATGAAAACAAATCTTCCTGATCTTGAACAAAATACCTTTCAATATTTTTGCAATAGATGCCTAGTAAACTAGAATACTTGAAAGAACGGAGTTGATCAAGATCAATCAACCACCTCTTTAGATCCAACGATTCACCCACACACCAACTCTGCCTTGGATGTTCTTGATGAGCCACAACCAATCCTCATGACATTAGGAGTTTGGTTTGGGATCAAACTATGGATATTTTATAACAACATCAATTCCTTTCCAAGGAAAGAGAGGAACCTCTACAATCTGTGCCATAGCTTCATCCTGAACTTCGTTAAACAACATATTAGACTTGGCATAGTTTATTTGCATTCCCATTGTGCTGAAGAAAATATTTAGAATAGATTTAAGGCCTTGGAATTCCTGTAAGTTTCTTGCACCAAAAAGAATGACATCGACAATAAAAAGAAGGTGTGAGATAATATTTGAATATGATATTTTGATCCCTTTGAGAAGACCATTCCTTCTAGCATTATTGATGAGTAAGCTTATCCTCTCAGTTACTATAAGGAAAACAAAAGGTCACAATGGGAATCCTTTCCAAATACCCCTAGAGGAATGGAAACGAGGAGAGGGAGAGCCATTTGAGTATGGCGAAAGATGGGGATTCAATACAACTCATAATCCATTTTACTATGGGAAAATTCATTCCCATATGAATGAAGGAAAGCTTGAAAAAGGTCCAATTGAGCTTGTCATATTATTTAGAAAGGTCTATTTTCAATACTACAGAGGAGATATTATTTGTCTTGATGGAATTGAGGGCTTCTTGAGAGATGGCAGCTGCATGATGAATGTGTCTTTTGTAAAAAAAAACCATACTTCTCCTCAGAAACATTTTCTCTCAAGATGGTTTATAGAGATCAGGTTGCAGCACGAGATGGGCCTATAGTCCTCAAAGGGAATATCCTTTTCTTATTGGGAATTCATGCAAGGAAGGTATAATTTAGGGAGCCCCAAATTTTACTTATTTTTGTGATTCTCTTGCCACTTTTAGAATGTCATTTTTTAGCATATAAAAAAGGATTAGGTGAAACTCAACAGTTAGCCCATCCAGACTTGGGATTTTTCCTTTTTGAAAGGAATAAAAAACAAAAATAAGTTCCTTAGGTATATCCTCTAGTACAGAATCGTTCATTTCATCGTTGATTGAATGTGAGAAAATTTTGATGACTTCAAGAATATCTATGATAGGAAATCTCGGAGGCTCTTTGAAGATATTGGAAAAATGTTATTTCTCGACTTCAGTTATATCCTCATGCACAGACCTCACCTGGCCATTAGAGTATTTTATTTTCCAAATATTATTGACCACCTTACGATAATTCACATAATTGTGGAAATATTCGGTGTTGTTATCACCCTCTGCTAGCCACGTGGCACTTCTCTTTAAATGCCACTTGGTTTCTTCATAATGCAAAATATCCTACTTCTATTTTAATAGTTTCCCCAAATCTTGTTCTTCATCGCTAGAGAGATTACCAACCGACCTATCTATTAATAACGAGCCAATATTTCCCTCCACTTCAAGGAGCTTTAAGGACGATTTATTATTGTAAGATTTGGCCCAGGATGAGCTTTCCTTTATAATCTTGTTGATGTTTTCTGAAAATTATTCCATGAAATATTGTCCCTCCACTTTGACCAGGGGGACCCATGTTGACATTACCAGCGTTCTATAATTTGGATCCAACAACTAGGTGTGATTAAATTTCATAGGAGAAAGCTTTTTGGGTCCCTTATTGGCAATTTCTAACACGATGGGAATATGATGGGAGTTTCCCCCTACCACCACCTTCGACTTGAAGATCCATGGGTTTTCAAACATCTTTTATGAGATTATAAAGCGATCTAACCTTTTGGCCACCACATCTTTCCCTTTTCGACCATTCTGCCATGTTTGCACCACTTTTGTTGGCTCAATGTATACCATATGTTGTTGTTCGATCCAGTGTGGAAAAAAACCACCCCAAGGATCCGATGGAGGGAATTACCCCATACCTATTGCAAAGATAACGAGAAATTCAAATCCTCCCCAAGAATCGTATTTGTATCATTAATATGCCTTATGTTATCACCCTATAAATTTTACGTCGATTTATGGGTGATTTTGTAGCGCTTGCAAAGTACAATTTTCATAGCCCTTAGGGTTTCAGTGATTTTGTAGCACTTTCATGCTAGATGATGGCTCTAGTGTGATGAATGACAAAATGAGATTTTAGGCAAAATCTACATGTTTGGGCAAATAAGAAATTTGTCTTTTATAGCCAAAATTGGCTCTCAGGCTTATACAGGGTTATTATTTATTTTTCCAAATAACAAATATTGGAGATTTAAGCACCCAATATCTAAGTATTCACTAGTGTGATGAATGACAAAATGAGATTTCAGGCAAAATCTACATGTTTGGGCAAATAAGAAATTTGTCTTTTATAGCCAAAATTGGCTCTCAGGCTTATGCAGGGTTATTATTTATTTTTCCAAATAAAAAATATTGGGGATTTAAGTACCCAATATCCAAGTATTCAAGAAATGTTTAGGCAAATAAGAAATTTGTCTTTTATAGCCAAAATTGCCTCTCGGGCTTATGCAGGGTTATTATTTATTTTTCCAAATAAAAAATATTGGGGATTTAAGCACCCAATATCCAAGTGTTCAAGAAAAGCCCACAAGCTATCGAGCTAAGCACCAAACAACAACACAACACAAGTTAGTCACAACACACAACTGATCACAAAGTAAGGCTCAATACCAAGTGCCAAGCACCAAGGAAGGAGCCCACGAGGGCATAGTTGCACTACATGTCGAAAGATAGTGCAACTTCAATTTATTATAAATACTAGTGTCGTTGTTCCTGTCATGAATGTGGTATTATATCCATAGAGAAATAAAATGAAAATGCAATGCAAAACAACTAAATATATATATGGCTTCCGCTGCTATGCATTGCAAGGAAGTATCAAGTGTACTGAGGGTAAGTACCCATCAGAGCATTGAGCTCATAGGTGTTGAAGGGGGTTACCAAGTGCCCTACCAAGAGAAAGCATGATCAAGTAGATCCAAGACATGCCCAACAGGTATCACAAGGTGTGCTCAGTTGTCAAGGTGAGAACCTCCATGTGTTGTAAAAGAAGCTTGGTCCAAACTCTCAAATGACCAAATGTCGAAAGAAAGCATTGAAAATGCCAAGTGAGCAGTCAAAAGAAGAAATGGGAATTGAATTCCATAGATTCGAATAGGGTATTTTCAATTGTTAAATTAAAGCGCCAAAATAAATCAGTTGAGGAAGTAGTTTTCCCACATGCATGTAGTTGCAAGAATAAATGTTGCAAGGCTTTGAAACATTTCACTAAGCCCTAGGTGCATAGGTTTCATATGAAGGAGCATGATTGTTGTTTGAAGGAGTGTTGAGGAATTACCATAAGAGAACATAACTATGGAATGTGTATCTTAACCAGAATAACATTCGGTTTCAGACAAAGGAGATGTGAAGCTGATGCCTCTTCAAAATAAATGCTATGGAAAGATGCGGTCATCTATTGCTTTGCTAGTCCTAGAAATAGAATCTCCTACTTAAATTAGTATTGAAACAAAGATAATAAGTGAAGTCTCGTATCTCTTATGAACTATCATGATGTTTTTCTACCTTGCATTTATAACAAGTACTAGCCTTGGAGGTTTGATTGCCATAAATCATTTGATTGTTGCACTGAGAAATGCCCCAAAAGAAAATATAGCTCCAAAGATCCTCAAAAGGTTATGTATTCACTTCACAGAATTTACAGTTGCACATCAAGGCTCACTGTGCAACTGTCCTAGTGATAGTTGGGGCATCAAAATGATGTTTTCTTATCAAATTTTGAGTTGGGATCTTAATCAAAAGGATGATAATGAGATGGAAACTTTGAATGCAACAACCTAAGCAGTTTAATAGTTAGAGGTAATGTGGGCTCATTTGTTGCAGTTTGGCACATTAGGGTCTTTAAGTTTTGAGAGGCTAGTGATGTTTTGAAGAAGTTGAAATGGTTCTAGAACTCCTAATCATCATCATGAGGCCACAACCACCTTCAATCATCATCATTTACCAGTCAAGTTTAAATAGTGAAAGAAAAGATGGAAAAGAAACCTTGTTGCACATTTTCTGTAGGTTATTGTTGTGCAACAAACATGTTGCACAACTATTACAAAGTAGTCGTTTCATCTCCAGATTGACAAGGATAGGTCAAAAAGGCATGCCACCTCATCCACATAGAATTCAAGATTCAAGGATAATCAAGTTACAGATTCAAAGGTCCTTTTGTCAAGTTGTCATATTGTAATTAATGAGTCAATCTTCACTCCTTTTAAGCAAAAAGTTCAGATTTTGTTGCCAAGATATTTTCTAACTATAGCTCGATTTAGGGAGGTAGTTGAATCTAAATTTGGGAGGATAGAGAATGTATTTTGTATATATTTCATGATCTATAATGAGTAAAGGGGGACGATTGTAAGAGAATTTTTTATTGTCTTCATTGTGTAACTAATTTCCTAAGATTAATGAAAGTTTGAACCAGAAGTACCTGAAATATGATATCTGAGATACATGCGAATATTTCTCCTTTCCCTTGTGATCTTATGTGACATTTATTTTTCCTGTTTTAATCATTATATGTGTATGTTCTCTTCTATATGTTCAAGTATGATACATGTATGTGAATTCATCAGAAGTTGAATCTCTATGCATGTGTTTACCTACTCTATTTCTGCTATAATTGCTTTAGGATTCATCCATGATAGATGCCTTGAAGAATTAGTGTCTTTTCTCTCTGAATATTCTGCCAGAATGACAATTAAATTGGTATAAAGAGTTTTTTCTATCTTTCCTCGGATAAATCATCTTTCAAATTGACGAGTGTTCAACCACTTGTTAGTCTCTGATCCTATGACTCCATTTCCCAATAGACCTTCAATCTTCTCTGCCACCAACTTATTAAATCCATTTAAAAATTAGACATCTATCCTTTGATTCAAAACCAAATTAATATTTTCAGTGATTGATTTGAAGAGAGAGAGAGCCCTCTCTGGGTTGGAAGGGCTAGCTTCCAATCTGTAAGTGGTCTGCAGGTTACCTCTGTGAATTGCTTCCACAACCAAGGCAATTTACGAACTGCTAACATTTTGGCGTCATTGCCAGGGAGCGAAGGTGAAATCTTCCCTGGGATAAACAACAAATATCAGATTTGAATTATGATGGTGAACATAAGACAAACAAATGAAGGTTGTACCATTCACCTAGAAACTCCTATCAAGATTCAAATCAAATTCAAAGACTCCACTGGAAAACGAGACCTGTTGACAGAGATCTAAAAAAATCGGGTACCAAAGATCGATTTTTCTTCAAGATGTAATATTCCTTGTTATTAATTTTTTATTGTCCTTTCCCAAGAAAATTAAAAGGGTTTTCTGTTTTTTACTGTATTCTAATGAAGACTGTAAATATGCACTTATGTATCCCTCTTTAAAAGCTGTAAATACACCTTCTTCTTGCATTGTTGATTCTGGACAAGACCTTTCATCCGAATCATATGATGAACATATTCAATCTAATGATCCCAAAGAGATCAAGACTAATATTACACCTTCTGTACTTAGTCTCACACCCCCCGAGATCCTTGACAGCTACAAACCTCTCAAATTGCCTCTTATTCTTCATGATTTTCCTATGAAATACTATAAATACCTACCCATGTTTGATGGAGGACTTGACAAGATTTCAGCTGAAAAACACCTTCAGGGTTTTGATCATTTCAGTGACCTCTTTGAGATTGAATATGACATTGTTTTAATGAGAGCCTTTTCCCATTCATTGCAAGGAGAGCCCAAAGAATGGTTCAGGAATTTACAACCTCAATCCATCAACTTATGGGAAGAATTGAGAGATGTCTTTCTAAAATTCTGGGGTGAGAGAAAGTCTTGGGACCAGTATGCTGCATAGTTTTAAGCCATGCAGAGACAGAGAAATGAAACAATGTCTGTATTCAGTAGAAGGTCTGTTAGTTTGTATTACCAGATTCCTGAGGAGATCTAACCTTCTTAAACTGTTGTTACGATGTGTTATGCAATAGCCTTTCATCTGGATCTGTCTTTTCTTCTCATGGAAAGAAGATCTAAGTCATTGCAGCTGATGTTTTTTGATGCACAAGAAGTTGAAGATAACATTCAATCTTGTGGAAAGCTTCCAAATCAGATTGAGGACAACGAATTGGACACAAAAGAACATGAGAGTGACCATGGACAAAAATCAATTGTTTTGAATTTTGAGCAGAGGCTTAATAATATCATGCATTTTCTTGAAGTTTTTAATGATGATGTTTTTGTAGAAGAAGATGGCAAAATGCATGAACAAAAATTCAAGCATCAACAAAAGAATGTTGACTCAACTCTTGATCCATTTCATGATAGGGAGGAATTTGATTGTTTTATATATTCATTTGTTGAGTGTCATGAAAGTGAATTTGCATATCATCCTGATAAAGAGAAAGTTGTTGTCCCAATGTTCTTCATTGATCACAATGCAGATGTAGATGATTTTCCCAGGTATGATGAATAAAATGATGATTATGATGTTTAATTTTATGAGAAACTCATTGTTTTTTTGTCACCAAGGAGTGTTTTACTTCAACAATCTGATGAAAACACTCAACAATTTAAGGAAAAAAATAAGCCTGCATATTACAACTATGACAACAATGAAGAGTATGAAGAAAATGGTGAGTTAGCTCATGATTATTCTTTTCCATTATGTTTTTCTTCATTTGAGTTCCTGAACAAATTTTTTTAGATCATCACTAAAACATAAGAGTGTGTGCTGATGCAAAGTCATCTAGACTCAATGGGGAAAATTGACAATGAATTGCAACAATCTCCTCTTGTTTTTCGTGACCCAATAGTTGATTATATAGAGGGTTTAAATAGTCAAAATTTGTAGATATTGGCCAACTATCAATATGGAAATAAAGATGATAAAGACTTATTTTTGCAGACACCATAATTTTCTTGTCTAGCAAGAGTTTCATTGCAAAGGTTTTATGAATATTTTCAATCCTTTCATGATAGCTCTAAATCAGATTGGTATGAGAGAGAAAAATGCAGTTGAAAGGGTGAATTCACAACATACAAATCACCTGAAGCAGATTCATAATCTGTTAGATGACCTCAACATCAGTTTTAATTCTTATGAGGATCCTTTTTCATCATGCTTGCAGGTGATAAATAGTCCCAAAGTATTAAATTTTGTCAGCATTGAATTTGCTTGCAATATTTCAATGAAGTTGTCATCAAGTAGGTTTCTCACGTTTCCTCTAAAGGACATGCAAAAAGCTCAACTAATGGACAAATCACTTGCATGGTTGCACTGGGTTTTTTTATTTCACTTGACTTGGAAAGTTCATTTAGTAGCTTAGTGTAGGTAGCAGTCTAAATAAGCTTAGCACTTTGAGCATCTCTTTCAGCATTTTTCAGTTTTCAGTATGTGTTTTAAGATGGAAGTAGTAGTCTTTAGCAGTGTACAATATGGTTCCAGTTTACAGTTTGGCTTCAATTATAGAATAAGTTGGTTGCAGATCAGAGCGAGTCAGTTTGCAAGTTTTAAGATGTGGATTGGGAACATCCCAATGGATCAGGCACAGGTCTACAATGTTCTTTGGTGCCTCACATGGAGGATGTCATCCCCATTGGAGCCAGTTTTATCACCCTATAAATTTTACGTCGATTTATGGGTGATTTTGTAGCACTTGCAAAGTACAATTTTCATAGCCCTGGGGATTTCAGTGATTTTGTAGCACTTGCATGATAGCTGATGGCTCTAGTGTGATGAATGACAAAAATGGGCTTTTGGGAAAAATATACATGTTTGGGAAAATAATAAATTTGGCTTTTATAGCCAAAATTGGCTCTCAAGCTTATGTAGGGTTATTATTTGTTTTTCCAAATAAAAAATATTGGGGCTTTAAGCACCCAATATCCAAGTATTCAAGACAAGTCCACGAGCTATCAATCTAAGCATCAAACAACAATAAAACAAAAGTTAGTCGCAACACATAACTCATCACAAAGTAAGGCTCGAGACCAAGCACCAAGCACCAAGGAAGGAGCCCATGCGAGCATAGTTGCACTACGCGTCGAAACACATTGCAACTTTAGTTTATTATAAAGACTAGCATCATCGTTCCAGACATGCATGTTGTATTATATCCACAAAAATAAAATGAAAACACAGTGCAAAACAACAAAATATATATCTGGCTTTTGCTTCTATGCATTGCAAGGAAGTATCAAGTGTATCAAGGGTAAGTACCCATCAGAGCGTCGAGCTCATAGGTGTTGAAGGGGGTTACGAGGTTCCCTACCAAGAGAAATCTTGATCAAGTAAATCCAAGACACACCCAACATTTATCAAAAGGTGTTCCCAGTTGTCAAGGTGAGAACCTCCATGTGTTGTAAAAGAAGCTTGGTCGAAAATATCGAATGCCCAAATGTCGAAATAAAGCATTGAAAATGCTAAGTGAGTAGTCAAGAGAAGAAATGGGAATTGAATGACAGATATTCGAATAGGGTACTTGCAGTAGTTAAATTAAAGTGCCAAAAAAATCTGTTGAGGAAGAAGTTTTCCCACATGCATGTAGGTGCAAGGATAAGTGTTGCAAGGCTTTGAAATTTTTCACTAAACCCTAGGTGCATAGGTTTCATATGAAGGAGCACTATTGTTGTTTGAAGGAGTGTTGAGAAATTACCCTAAATGAACAGAACTATAGAACATGTATCTTGACCAGAATAACATTCGGTTTCAGACAAAGGAGACGTGAAGTTGATGCCTCTTCAAAATAAATGTTGTTAAAAGATGTGATTGTCTATTGTTCTGCTAGTCCTAGAAATAGAATCTCCTGCTTAAATCGATATTGCAACAAAGATAATAAGTGAAGTCTTGTCTCCCTTCTGAACCGTCAGGATGTTTTTCTACCTTGCATTTATAATAAATATTGGCCTTGGAGGTTTGATCTTCATATCTCGTTTGATTGTTGCACTAAGAAATTCCCCAAAAGAAAATATAGCTCCAGAGATCCTCAAAATGTTAGGTATTGACTTTGTAGAATTTAGAGTTGCGTAGCAAGGCTCGTTGAGCAACTGTCCTAGTGATAGTTTGGGCATCAAAATGATGTTTTCTTGTCAAATTTTGAGTTGGGACCTTAATCAAAAGGATGATAATGAGATGGCCATTGTGAATGCAACAACCTAAGTAGTTTATCAGTCAGAGGTAATGTGGTATCATTTGCTGCAGTGTGACACATTAGGGTTTTTAAGTTTTGAGAAGCTAGTGATGTTTTGAAGAATTTGAAAGGGTTATAGAACTCCTAATCATCATCATGAGGCCACAACCACCTTTAGTCATCATAATTTACCAACCAAGGTTAAAAAATGAAATAAAATATGGAAAAGAAACCTTGTTGTGCATTTTTTGTAGGTTGTTGTTGCACAACAAACACGCTGTGCAACTGTGACAAAGTATCCATTTCATCTCCATATTGACAAGGAAAGGTCAATGAGGCATGCCAACTCATCCACATCGAATGCAAGAGTCAATGATAATCAAGTTACAAATTCAAAGTTCCTTTTGTCAAGTTGTCATATTGTAATTAATGAGTCAATCTTGACTCCTTATTTTAAGCAGACAATTCAGATTTTGTCGCCAAGATATTTTCTAACTGTGGCTCGATTTAGTGAGGTAGTTGAATCCAAATTTGGGAGGATAGAGAATGTATTTTGTATATATTTTATGATCTATAATAGTAAAGAGGGAGAGTTTAAGAGTCATTTTCTATTGTCTGCATTGTGTAACTTAATTTCCTGAGATTAATGAAATTTTGAACTAGAAGTATCTGGAATATGATATCTGAGATACATTTGAATATTTCTCCTTTTCCTTTTGATCTTATGTGAAATGTGTTTTTCCTTTTTTAATCATTATATGTGTATTTTCTCTTCTATATGTTCAATTGTGACACATGTATGTGAATTCATCAGAAGTTGATGCTCATTGCATGTCTTTACCTGCTCTATTTCTGCTATAATTTCTTTAGGATTCATCCATGATAGATGCCTTGAAGAATTAGTGTATTTTCTCTCTGAATATTCTTCTACAACAACTGTTAAATTGGTATAAGGAGTATTTTCTAACTTTCCTTAGATAAATCATCTTTCAAATTGATCAGTGTTCAATCGCTTGTTAGTCTCTGATCCTATGACTCCATTGCCCAATGGAACTTCAATCTTCTCTGACACCAACTCATTAAATCCATTTCAAAATTAATATCTATTCTTTGATTCAAAACCAGATCAATACTTTTAGTGATTGATTTGAAGATAGAGAGCCTTCTCTGTGTTGGAAGGGCTAGCTTCCAATCTATAAGTGGTATGTAGGTTACCTCTTTGAATTGGTTCCATAACCAAGGCAATTTACAGAGTGCTAACACCTTGAATCTCCTTGGTATTCCCAAAAAATTATCATGTCCTAATACGGACCATATACATTAATCAGACAAAAAGTGGAGTTTAAAGAGGGGTATTTAAACTTCACCAAAATGCATGAGGGAATTTGGGTCAAGGAAGTGGCTCTAAAGTGAGGGATCCATGCCAAAACCAGGCCCATTGTTGTGATAAATTCACCTTGCGGACAGGTTGAACTCTCCTTAGATCAAATTATTATCTAAGACAGACTTGAAACAAATGGTTGCTACTTTCCTTTTAGATTTAACTCATTAACCTGTAGATAGAAGGAGGGAGACTCACTTGTTTCCCGAAGTTTGTCCTCGCTACTCCATCCTTTGACCTTGTTTCTCCAACACTTTTCAGCGATCAAAGAGATCTGCAAAACAAGAAACAAACCTTTCTACTTCTACTAGATCTTGTAAGGTAAGAACTAAATCTATCTATACTTGATTTAACTTAAGCATAGACACTATCATTAACAACATAGTGAAAGGAATAGGCCAAGTTTATATTAAAAATATGAAAACTTACATAGGGATGGAACTAGTCCTCCAAGTGTCCTTCCTTCCAGCCCTTGGATGCACATTGTGATATTTTATCCTTTCTCTTAAGATCAACAGTTTCATACTATACAAAACTCCACCTTTTACCCATGAATGGCCCTGTTTATATAGGACTTGAGAGGCTTAACCAACATAAAAATTCAAGGGAATGGTTGAGATCTTCACTCCTTAGGTTGGGATTTAGTACCCAAAATGGAAGGAATATGGATGAATCAATTTCATGAGTCATCCCTTGACCATAACCACCCAAAGTATCTCGAGGTTTTCCCATATAAAAAGGTGGGTTAGCTCCAACAACACTAATGCTCCCCCAACACTGGCCACAGAGCATTACTAATGCTCCCACATAGTGGAACAAGGAGCGTTGATTAGGGACTAACACTCCCTATACATAGGAAGGGAGGAATTTATGCTCAAACAAGGCTTAAAACTTAGGGAAAGGGGTGTGATTTCAACCTCTTCATGATATATTTTTCTTCCAAGTCACCTAGGGATTATGAAAAATGTATTTATATGGTGTCGAGGTTGCAACATTTAGAAACATGCAATATTTAGGTTACGATACTTGGTAAAATGAGCCATTATAGTTGTGACAATTACTAAGGTGAGATATCGCAATTACAACACTTAGCAAAGTGAGATGTGACACTTAGAAAGGTGTGACAAAATGGTGTGTAACAACTGACCCCTAAAGTGTGAGGTCAGAAGAAAAGTAGATGGCCAAAACACTTTACAAAATGATGTGTTCCAAGGGACTGGAAAATAAGAGCATGTCGGAAGCTGCAGCCTAACAATAAACAATATATATGTATCCTAAGGTAGGCATACCTATACTCGGATAGACTGACTCAAAGCATGGTCGTCAACCAATACATTGCAGATCCATGAAAGCACTGACTAAGGATATGGCCACAAAAAATACAATGTGGATCCATACCTCCATGAATCAATCACGTTGTAGCCATGACATTTTACGCAATGGAGATACAATATGATAACAACATAGCCACGAACCAATACAAGGTGGATCTATGTGACAGTATACTCATCAAAGAGGATTTCCATCTCAACCTGGGGAAGACACATAACACAGGTGAGTGCCAAAAGGGGTCCCCAGGGTCTTTGTCTCTATCCCAATCTTGAGGTATGATTCTAACCATGTGAATAAATGTCTTGTTGTAGAAAATTGTAGAAACCACTTGATTACCAGTAATTAATGTATATCGTTAGCAAGTGTGAGGGAAACCACCATTAATTCCAATGACTCCCAAGGTACTCTAAGACATTCCCTCAAATGTGAATCAATGATTTTAGGTCAAACATTCGTTGGAATCTTCTGATCAGAGGACAATGATGTAAACCAACTGTCGAAAGTGATGAAACCTACCACTGAGGCATGCGGGTCCCAAGGTACTAACTGGTTTCTAAGTCTAATTCCTGGATAATGTGTCGAAGTCAATGGGAATAGACTCATCGAAGGAGGGCCTTGATATGTCCCCCATTATCAACACGAAATTGACACAGGATAGTGATTTAAGATGATGGATCAAAAGATGATTGACATGAGGATATAGGTTGACAATACGAAAGAGGTTGATTGAAGTTGACACTTCCCTTGAACATTGTAAGGAACTATAAATGACTTGGCAACGTTGACTCAGCGAGACATAAAACAAAACACAATGTGACAATAATCATGATACTTTTGACTGGTATGAAAAAGTATGATATGACACATGGAATTGATAACTTTTCAACTTGGAACGAAAAATCATGATATGAATCAGAGGAAAACGGATTACCCGACTGTATGACATATGCAGATAGGTTCCATGTTCAAGGGAAACAAAAACTTGACCCATTTATTTTGTTTTTCCCCCCACCATGCTTGGTGAGTGTCTCTTTATTTTTTATAGAGCCTGAGGAGGATAAAATATGCTCAATATAACTCACCTTTGATGAGTTCCTCTTCACATGTTTAACGAACCAGAAGAAGTAAGGGTTCGGTCCTAGATGGGTCCTTCAGTTTTTAATTTCAAGAGTCCAAAGAAGGTAAAATCATTCGTATTTTCATGTTTAGAGAGTCGGAAAAGGATCACAAAGAAAACTCCAAGGATGTTCTTTTTTCGTAAATTTAGTCCCCCAAGCTCGAAAAAGTGTAAAACAATACATGGGAGAACTATTCTAGTCATGATTGACTAGAGTATACTTTTTTCGTATTTAATCTTATGAGGCCAAAAAAGGGGTAAACTACCACTCGAAAGATGCCCTTTCCAATCCTTTTAATGAGCATGAAAGGAGACAAGCTTGCTCGACAATATTTTCATGTCTAGAGGATCTGAAAAAATATTAAAGGAGACTCCAAAGAGTTCCCTTTTTGTATAGATTTTACGAGTTTGAAAAAGTGATAAAAGTATACTCGATAACCTATTCTCATGCATTTATGAGCACGAGAAAGAACAAATACTGAGCTCGTTGTTGGTTTCATTTTTACACGAGCTTGAAACCAAAAATAAACTGTGGTCGGAACTAGTTTCATTGTTTTCCTGAGCTTCAAATTGAATCATAAACTATTCTCGAAAGTTCTTTCAACATGTTACCTAGAGATTGGTACTTTTCTCAACATGATGTCCAAAGTTTGGTACTTTTCCCCCAACATTATTGGAAAAATCTGGTGGCTTAACTCCAACATGTACTTTTCCTCCAGCATAACCGATAGAGGCTAGCGACTTAATTCCAGCATGAAGGCCAAAGGCTAGAGACATTCCCTCCAAGATTCGTTTCATTCACCCCCACTTCTTTGAAAATCACTTAAACTCTTGGATACTAGTAAGAATAGGTTCACCGGAGAGGGAGGAAGAAAGAGGATCAACTAACACGGGAGGATGTAACAAAGGTTCAAGTACAATATGCAAATGAGAGGAAATGGATTGAATCACTTCAAATGTATCCCTTACAGGGTTGAGAGACATGGTATCACCAAGTGATTCAAATTTAGAGAGATTAGGAACTACCCAAGGATTAATTAATTCAAGGGATCGTTCTTCTGTAGTTGAAATCATATTGACCGTAGGAACTGGCTATGAGGTATTAGGAGAAGATAGGGGAACATTCCCCATGAGTGAGGAATCCTTAAGGTGACCCACTCCCACATGCCTATAACTGAGTTTCAAATATCACAAGAAAGGGACATTTTCAGTGGTGTGGTTGAGAATGTTCGGTGTATAGAAATCCAATTGGTCAATAGTAACAATTTTCCCTTGATGATGAAATTGTACCATGTGAAAAATTGAGGATGCAACGATAGTCATTGCATATAAACAGCTTCTACCAAGCAACAATTTATAATCTAAAGGAGCGTCGACTAGTTATACTTCAACGAAAACAATTTTCCCCCCTAGTTCTACGACCAAAGAATGCAACAACCCATAAGGCTTGAAGCCACGTCCATAAAACACTTTTAAGTTGGTTGGATGTTGATTAATATTAGAAGAACCAATGGCTCTCCAGCAAGATAAAGACATGACATAAGTTGAATCTCCCTCATATAATATAGTACGATGGATATTTCTATCTCGAACACCAACCTGAATTTGAAACGCAAGTTGATGGGAGAGCCTTGTTTTATAATTCTCCAGGTTGAACATAATGGTGTTGGATGACTAGGGGTCCATATCCCAATGGATACCAAGAGGGTCATATGATGACTAGGATAGTTTTGAAGAACCTTGAGTGTCGACATCACACAGGGTGCTTGCGCCAAATCTTCAACAATGTTGTAGTTTTGTGTAGCACGAACATTTGGATTGAAATTTGACTTTTGAATCGTACTCTTGGGTGGAAGAAATATTGGGTTAGACACAGGCTTCTCTATCTAAAGAGAGACAAAAGGTGGAGGAGTAACAAAAGTGGAATATGTATCAGTAGCAGTTCCATTGGAACTTTTTTCTAAAGTGGTGTCATACGTCTTTGCTCTTGTTGTTAAATTTATCATCTCATTACACATAAAAAATTATGTGCTTGAGGAAGCATCCACACTTGGAGGATGACCTACATTTCCCCTTTGTGGAGGATTAGGATTTTTTGCAACCATTTGTTGACGCTAAAATAAAAAAGGGTCAGTTAAAACAATAAGTTGGGAGTTTCCTTTCAATAATTTTATCACCTCGTCATGACGTGAACAATCCTTGGTATAATGGTCCTTTGCACAAATCAAGTAGGGATACTTCAAATTTCTCTTTTCAATAGTATCTTGGGGTTTATTCTCCTATTGTGAATATTTTTTCGATTTACCTTTGGTTTTCTTCTTTCCTTCAGGTTTCGAATATGAAGCATATTGGACTGCATTCACTTCAGAGGATTGAGTAGGAGAAGAAGCAGAGGTGGTATGGGTAGCAGTCTACCCAGTCAATGGGGTAGTATATTGTTTTATCAAAGAACCTATTACACCATCAAAATGAGTATCCAAAGATGGTTTCGATGGATCATTTGACGAGTGAGGATAATTGGGGATTAGATTGTAAAGGGTACTAGATTGGGAATAAACCAAATCCAAATATAAAGCACAACTAATCTCCTACTCCTCGATAACAACACCTCCCATAGAGAAATATTTGGCAATAGGTGGAAAAAGTGACTTCATAAACCAATCCACTAGGAGTTAGTAGCTTTGATTAACCTTCGTCTCCACCTCCACTCATGGATATGATCCAAAATATGAGTGGAAGTGGTTTTCATAAGTGAAGTCAAAAGATTTGTGTCAGTTTCGTAATGAATAGGTAATTGAAAATGGGACAAAAATTCCATTGTTGGTGAATTAAAATCGTTAAAGAAAGATCACGACAACTCAATATACCATTTCATTATCGAACTTGTAAGTGTTCTCTAGAAAAGATGTAGTCGAATAGAATCATCCATCAGTGAGTTAGATAAACAACAAAGATGGAAAGTCATCATGTGGTTATATGGGTTTTCTCTAGGTTTACCATCAAAATTAGGGCTATTAGATGGTAACTTAGTAGGAATAGGCGGTCATAACAGAGCATGTTGAATAGGGTCATTCATCAAACGCAACAAGTCAGAAAGGTCCAAGGTGGAAAAGAAGGGTAATTATTGGTTGACTTGTGGGTACTGATAATACTAATGTGGCATAGGGACACTTTTTAGACTGTAAATAGGTTGTTATTGTACATTATAACTTGAAGGTCCTCCCATATTGTGTTGGTTAGGAACCTCTGGAATAAACAAAATGGTTTTTATCGATTGATTAGGTACTCCTCCTTGCATAAGGATACTTGTTTGAGTAGGTTGACCCCATGTAGGGTTCACAGATCCCAGATATGGGTGTCCAAGATAGAGACCTGAGGGGATAGTAGTAGAGGATCTCACCTGAGCGGTTTTCCCCTAGGTTAGTTGTTGGCTTCCAACAAAAGGCTGGTTCCAAATTAGTTGTTTTGTCCCTATGAAAGGTTGCCCCATGGCTGAGGATTGGCCTCTATCCATAACTTGTCCTTCAACTAGGGGTTTCCCTGCAGTTGGAATTTGTCCCCCAACTAGGGGTTTCCCCCCAGCTGGAATGTGTCCCCCAGCTAAGGGTTGTCCCCTAGTTGGGATTTGTCCCCCAAGAAAATATGAGGATGAACCTCCTATTGAAAAAGTCATAGGTATAGTTGGGATAGTTTGAGAAACTGTAGTGTTAGTACTAATTTGACTAGAGGGGAAAATATTAAAGCCACTGGGAAAATAACCACCCAGAGCAGCATAAATACTAAGGACTTGGCTAGATGAAGGTGTTAAATGGAGAGAAAATAATTCACTTGGCATGAGTAAAGGTCCAATAGAACTTCTGCTCATAGGTTGTTGATGTGGTATTATAGGCTGAGAAATACCCAACTGACTAATTTGAGGTATGATATGGCCAAATGATGTGTCAAATAGAGGAGAAGGAGAAGTACAAGGTGTTTGTGTAGGATCAACTACAGTAGACATGGACAAAGGAGGTGGTAACTATCCTGGGGCCATATCTAAATATTCACTGAGATTCCTAAGTGGTATATGGGAAGAAGAAAAATCTATCGCATATTCAAATTCTCTCGGAGAGGTTAACTGTGCAACAACTGGGCCAAGAGGATCAATCAAAGGTGGATTTATAGGAGGGACAAATCCTTCCTAGAAACTTGTGATGCCTCCTCCAGAATGATCAACTAGAGGAGTACGTATACTCCCAATATCAGAAATGACCTCTTCTTCTATAGTTCCTTTGTTAGAAGGGTGGGGTGAGTGAGTAGGAACAAATGTGTACCCCTCTAGAGGCAACCCTTGCATTCTACATGATCTACGCAGACCATTGTCGACCAAAGTGAGTGTGAAATAACAATAACAATTCATAAGGCTAATTACGAATAACGAAAAAACACACCCCTATGAAAGCTAAAGATAACTAACCAAAAAATAGTAGATAAAAGGATCTTACGAAGATAGGATGTCAAGTCGTCAATAAATATATGAGAAGAAGTTACCCTAAACTCCACATAACAACCATTCTCTGTGAAAGAAACCTATGCTTCGCGGGGCGACCCTCCAAGGGTACTGAAAGTGTGATATGAATTCCACCCCAAGTACCTTGGGAAGCCCCCCACAGTCACCTCTGTAGATACCTAGGAAAGGCCACTAGGAATACTGACTCATAGTCAGCCTCCGGGGGGGTACAGTCGATAGTCGAGACCGAACATAGGGTAGGATATCAAAGTCCAAAGTTATTTCAATAGAACCAAAGACAAGTGGAACAATAATATTCCTGAGGACCCTAAACAGATTTGAGATTCACGAAGCTCCAAGACCAAATGAAACTAGTAGTTTCTCAAGAAACAACCCCCAATATACATTAATTTTGCTATAATTGGTCAAGCTTTGGAGGGGTAATCTTCACTTCTTTTCTACAAAAAACCTCGTGTTTATCCCTTGTGTTAGAGGGGGTTCCTGGCTATGCCTATATGCCAATCAGTTTTTTATCTCTCTTTAGTATTCTACAGTCGTATTTTAGTGGTCTTGTATGATTTACTCTCTTTCCTCGTCCAAAGACCCTAACCCTAGGCTACTATTGGTTTACTATAAACAATTTAAAGTCTAATTAATTTTATTAATGTGTTAGTTGATTCTTTATGGTTGTTTTTACTTAAGGATAAATGGAGATGAAACTTGTGATGTGGAGACCTGACTGCAAAACCATGCAGGAAGGAATGAGATAAAAAACTCATATTTCAATGAATCCTATCTACATGGGGGAGAAGAGGTTTCTTTTGTTCCTGATACAATAAACCACTTAATGCAACAGTCGGTGCAACTTTGCTTCTCTTTTAAATGAAAAATATGAACGTTTACTAAACTACTTTGAAACTCTACCCCACGTTATCTCTACTCTAAGGGCCTGATCAATGGTTGTTTCTCTGCCATTCCTGATTTCCTTCATAACCTAGATTTGAGTGAGGGAAATCAGAGACTTCATGCTTGCTTGACCCACAGAACCTTTATCCAAGGCCAAGCCCCCTAAATAGAACATGCTGATTAATTAGGTTGGTTTTCATTGATGTCAACCCTTGAAGAAAGTCTGGTAGTGAATTCTAGTAGCACAAAGGTTTGGGTAATGGACCCAAGTTTTTTTTATGTATAATGGTATAATTTTTGATATATTTCTAGGTAAGACTATCTAGATGGATAGTACATGTCATGCCATTTCTTTTGGTATGTGGTGTAACATCCTCAACCACCCATTTCGAGCCATGCTACTCCAAAAAACACTTTCATTCTCTGCTCAACATATTGTAACATACCCAACTACCACATAAATTTTTCGAACTGCATGCAATAAAAAAACATATACACACAAAACTCTTGCAGAAATTTATATATAAAATGTAAACAGACAAATACACTCTATACATGCACGGATTCATACTAGAATAACAATAAACATATACATGCAATACCCATAAATATAAACACAGTTATAAACCACACATAAGATAAACACATAAAAATACACACATAAATAATAATGCAGCATGTAAATTTATCACACAGTTGATACTTATCTTGGTAAGAATATCACCAACTGCTTGCAGACCTTCCATGAACCTCCCAGCCTTAGACCACACTGCTCATCACTCTCAGCAGTGGGTCACCCCCGAGATGCGACTAAACTCCACTCGGGTAAAGGGATTCCTAACCAGGCTAATGGATCATAGACAACAGGAAAGACTCCATCACAGGTGCCAACTCAAACTAACAGCCTACAGTCCCTCATTCCCCACATGCATGTCCCACCCCAGGAAGTGTGCCCCTTCTCTGCTCAACAGTCCTTTGACTACCCCACTTCCTTTTCGGGCTTCAGCAATAGGCTAGACAGGAAGTCTCAGAGCCCTGTAGTTGTAGTTTATCACCTTCAAGAAATCAATTCCCATCAATTCTCTCACCTAGAGAGAAATTTCTCATGGGCCTGACAACCCGCCTCTTCAATTTCCTATGGGCCTGACAACTCGCTTCTTCAGTCCATCTCCCAAGATAACCATCTACACAAACAAGTATGGCTATGGAAACAGGTTCAGGTACAGTGATAGGAAGGTACGAAGGATAAATGATTGAGTGAGTGAATTCTCATGGAAAAATCACTGAATCATGGAAGGAATGATGGAAAATGAACTAAGTCCAAACAATATGTATGCATGTCCCCAACTTGACACTTGTCATGTTGGGAGCTACTTTGGCCCACTTGTCCCCATCCTTAGAACTTAGGATAAAATAATTTCACATACTTTATGATGTAAGGAATATTAATATAATATTCCTTTTTGGCTTAAGCTCTTTAGCTTAGCCCTTTTTTCTTAACTTTTAGCCCCCCCTTTCCCTAACTAGTGGATTTTAGTCCCCCATACTCTTTTATCATGGTCGGTCTGCACACAACGATGTATTTTATATTAATGATGACACATATACAAAAATAGGCTCATTGGCCTTTAACATCTAGGCTCTTCGTCCTAATCAAAACATAAGCCTTCTAGATTATAATAGCTGGTTCACTAGCCTATAAAACACAACATATACACAAAGGCTCCATGGCCTCAAAATCGTGCTCACTTAAGTTGTTGTGCACAATATCCAAGAATGTGCACACTTCATCATTTTACTGTGCAGTAAATGCACGCACTATACCATGAATGGTGCATACAAAAATCATATCAAAAAGCTCACCAACTTACGTACATTTGTATTTACATTTACAACTGGGTTCGGCCTAGGGATATTACAATCCCCTCCCTTATTTATGCACTGTCCTCAGTGCATTATGTACACATATACAACAAAATTTTCAAAAAACTTCAAAAAGATGCGGGTATTCTGCCCACATTGCATCCTCATGCTCCCAAGTAGCATCCTCGGGACCGTACCAGGTCCATTGGACCTTTACAAGCCCTATGGCTCGATTCCAGAGATTTTTGATTTTCCATTCCAGAATGCGTACCGGATGCACTTGGAAAGCGCCTTCTTGCTCCACCTGAATCACATTCCAATCAATAACATGATTAGCATCAAGTATATATTTCTTGAGCAATGATACATGGAATACATTATGAACATACATAGATGCAGAAAATGAAATCATATAAGCCACTGGACCAATCCTCTCTAGGATTTCAAACAACCCACAATAGCGAGCTACCAACTTGGAACAATTTCCCAACTTCAGGGAACTTTTGTTGGCTTTCACTTTCAAAAATACATGGTCTCCCACTTTAAATTCCCTGTGAGTTCTTCCCTTATCAACATAACTTTTTTGCCTGTCTTGGGAAACCTTTAATTTTTATTTTTTTTTCAGCATTTGCTCCTCCATTTCCTTGAGCAAATCTGGCCCAATCACTGCTCTATCTGTTGGGTTGTCGAAACTTACCAGTGTGTTGCACTTTCTTCCATAAAGTGCCTCAAATGGGCTCATCTTTAGAGATGTTTGGTACCCATTGTTATAAAAAAACTCTACTAAGTGTAGGTAGTCTTCCCATTTTGATGGTTTATCCATCACATACATCCTCAACATATCATCAATCACTTGATTCACCCTCTCTGTTTTCCCATCTGATTCTGGATGATAAGTTGTGCTAAAATTCAAATTTGTTCCAAATCCATTAAATAATCCCTTCCAAAAATTTGAGGTAAATTTTGGATCTCTATCAGACACAATTGTCTTGGGTATGCCATGTAATCGAGCTATTTCTCTCATATAAATATCAACAATGTCAGATGCCTTGTGAGTTAGCTTAACTAGAATAAAATAGGCAGCTTTAGTAAGCTTATCCACCACTACCATGATAGAATCATGTTGATTGTTTGTTCCTGGGCAGTTTGGTGAGAAATCCATTGTAACAACTTCCCATTTCCACTCAGGGATGGGTAATGGTTGTAGCAAACCAGCTGGGTGTCTATGCTCAGCTTTTACCTTTTGACATTCCAAACATTTGGCAATAAAATCAACAACTTCTTTCTTCATTCCTGGCCAATAATATTGGCTCTTGACCGCTGCAATAGTTTTCTGATAACCTGGGTGCCCAACATAAGGTACATTATGCATTTCTATCAATATTGGATTTTTCAATTCCTGGGAATTTGGTACATAAATTATTCCCCTGTACTTCAAAATTTCATCATTATCTAGCTTGTATTCTTCAATTTTTTGCTCCAAATTACCTTGTTGTAATTTTACCACTAATTTCTTGTATTGCAAATCTGATTTGGTAGCCTCTATAATTTTTTCTTTCAAATCTGATTGGTACATGTTAATGGTTGTAGCATGCAATTCATGCACTCTTCTGCTGAGTGCATCAACCACTTTGTTCTCCTTCCCCTTGATATGTTTTATATCAAAGTCATATTCAATTAGAAATTCTAACCATCTACTTTGCCTAGCATTTAGAATTGGTTGATCAAATAAATATTTCAGACCACTATGGTTTGTCCTTGGCTCAAACCTTTTCCCCATGAGGTAGTGTCTCCATTTACTCAAGGAATGCACTATGGCTGCCAACTCCAAATCATGAGTGGCATAGTGTCTTTCATGCTCCTTCAACTTCCTTGATTCATAACATATAACAAACCCATTTTGACTTAGGACTCCACCAAGTCCTTCTTTACATGCATCTGTGCATACAATGAAGTCTTCATTTGGGTTTGCAATCCTTAGTATTGGAGCATTTGTTAATAATTGTTTCAAGTGTTGGAAACTCTTTTCACAATCCAATGTTCATTGAAACTTCACACCCTTCTTTTGTAAGTGATTGGGTGTGCAATCTTTGAGGATCCTTCAATAAATCTCCTATAGTATCTTGCAAGGCCCATGAATGATCTAACCTCTGTCACATTATTTGGTGCTGACCATTCTCTAATGGCTTCTATCTTCTCAGAATCCACTGCTATCCCATCCTCTGAAATGATATGCCCCAAATAATGAATTTGTTTCTGATAAAATAAGCACTTGCTCAATTTTGCATACAACTGATGCTCCCTTAATACTTGCAACACCATCCTCAAATGATGCTCATGCTCTTCTTCTGACTTGGAATATACAAGGATGTCATCCAAAAATACAATGTCAAAATTGTCTAAATATTCTCGAAAAACACCATTCATTAGGCACATGAAAACAGCTGGTGCATTTGACAGCCCAAATGACACCACTGTGAACTCATAATGACCATACCTTGTCCTGGAGGCAGTCTTGTTGATATCTTCCTCTTTAATCCTTACCTGATGGTATCTTGACCTGAGATCTATCTTTGAAAATATCTTTGCATCCTTCAATTGATCAAAGAGGTCATCAGTCCTTGGCAAAGGATACATGTTCTTTACAGTCACTTTATTCAACTATCTGCAATCAATGCACAATCTTAATGTTCCATCTTTCTTCTTCACAAACAATACTGGAGCACCCTAAGGTAACACACTTGGGCTTATATACCCCTTCTTCAGAATTTCTTCAAGCTGCATTTGCAACTCCTTTAGCTCTAGTGTACTCATTATGTAAGGAGTCTTTGACACTGGATTTGCTCCAGGCATTAAATTTATAGAGAAATCAATATCTCTCTTTGGGGGTAGTCCCGGTACCTCCTTGAACAC
Source organism: Picea mariana (assembly GCA_032191745.1). NCBI lineage: Eukaryota > Viridiplantae > Streptophyta > Pinopsida > Pinales > Pinaceae > Picea > Picea mariana. The sequence continues at coordinate 230,146 of JASDQU010736367.1, read as the reverse complement.
ATATTCAAAATCTTCCAGGACTGCATGATATTCCAAATTTGGCACCTTATCTTTAGGTGTCTCTTCCATATGAGCTACAAAATTTTGACACCCTTTTATGTAACATTTCTTCAGCTACAATGCTGAAATTTCTCTTACGGATACTGCCCTGCAAATTCCCTGCACTTTCCTTAGGTTCCCTTCCTCATCCAAGCAATTAAATGCCTTGTTATGAAATTTTAGGATAGCATGACGTTGGTCCAACCAATCCATCCCAATTAGACATTCATAAGAACCTAAAGACAAGATGGTCAAATCTGCTCTGGTGTTTAGTCCATTCATGTCCATAAGACATGACTTAACCATCTCATTAACTTTTCTTTTGGTTTTGGTAGCCAGCTACACCAACCAAGCTTTTCCATGCTTGCTTCTTGGAAAATGAAAAATTTCCACCATCTTAGGATCTATAGAACTAAGACTAGCTCTTGAATCAATTAAAATAACAATGGTTTGGTTGTTGGTCATACCTTCCACTTCAATCATATGTGACTGATACTCTGCTTTCTTGTTGTCCACGATTGCATAGATCCTTGGTACATTTATGCCCATGTCCTCCATTGTTTCAGCTTGTTGTACATTGTGAACAGTCCTCACTTTTTCACCTCTGTGAGGACAATCCATGAACATATGATCTCCTTTACAACCCCTACATTGAATAGGTGGTTGCCTTGACTTTTGACCCCCTTCCTCAATCGTTCTGGGTTCTCTAGAAGTTGGTTGTCCCTGAGGATTATTTCTGAAGAATGGTGGCTTAGTCCCCTTATTCCTCTTATCCATCTTGAATTTTTTTTTGTCTTCCCAAGATTTTTGGAAAGTTGGCCTTGCTTTTTGTTGATCATATAGGCATTTAGCTCACCTTATGGTCTCCTCCAATGTCTTGGGATCGGCATACTGTATTTTTTCACTAATGAATGATGACAATCCTCTCAAATACCTTTGAATCTTAACTGTCTCATCCTTGATGAAAGAAACATACTTCAACGGTTCTAAAAAACTTATTTCATATTCATCTGTGGTCATACTCCCAAGCTTGAATTCAAAGAACTCTTTCATTTTCTTGTCATAGTATCTCTTAGTCAAGTATTTCTTCTCAAAACACTTCTTGAATTCTCTCCAAGTAACACTTATCTCTTTAATGTGTTGTACCTGTACAAGTTGATCCCACCACATGGATGCCTTTCCATTGAGTTGATAGATGGCAATTCTACCTTCTGCATGAGAAGAATAGTTATGCAATTGAAAATAATTTCTCATGCCCAACAACCATGTCTCTACATCTTCATCCTTCTTGTGCTCACCATCAATTGTAGGAGGTTTGATTTTGTTCATTTCTCCTCGTACCTCATCCATCCCATACCTCTTATGCTTCCTGAGATGGGATGGAATTGAGTTTTTGTGTGCCCTCTTATTGGAATGCCTTAGGGAGTGATGGTGATGTCTACTAACACTTCTGGTTCTTCTTTTCTCATCAAGAGACCTGTGACTTCCTGATTTGCTTGAGCCACTCTCCTTATCCAATTTCTTTTCTATTTTGTTCAAGATCTACATCAACTTCATGTTGACATCCTCTTGCTGCTCCTTGGCTCTCATAAGCCTTTCATTATCAAATTTATGTCTTTGGACATCCTTCTGTAAATTTTTAATGGTCTCTACCATATTCATGTGTTCATCCCTTCCTTCTCCATGTCCATTGGAGTTTGTTCCTTCAATGCCCAAATGGACATCCATCACTCTGATCTCATCTTCCTGGATGTAATTCCCCTGTGCCTCTTCCATTACTATGGACTCTGTGTTGATCCTGATCTGATCTAGTTGTTGTTAACTCTACAAAATGTGCAGCCAACAAAACTTTGTCAGGCTAACTGCTTCAACAATTTCATGAAAATATGAACCATTCTGGTTCAATAATATATCAAAATTATTTCTTCTGATTTCTTGGAAAATTGAATGCCCGGATCATTTTTTTGTGAAAATATCTATAATCTACTATCCAATACCTTTCCAACTCCTTCTCCCATGCTCAATTCCGAGTCTTGAGTAGAAAGTTGTGGTTATTTGAAAATTGTCCATTAATATTGTCCATTAATTTTTTTGTTCACACTTCAACTTGGCGCAACTCTGCAATGTAATTATGCATTTTACACCTAATTCATTGGATTTTTCATAGGATATCAATTGGATTTCTTCATACACACATTTTGGATATTCTTTCCGAGTTTCACCTCTTTCTGGGTTCTAGGATGCTAGTTACAACCTGCTGAAGTTCTAGGCCAATCCGTGTTTTTTGGTCTGAAATGCTAAAGGTACCTTCTTTTCCATTTTAAACATTTTAGCATGCCCAAAAATTTAATTCATCTCTGGGAATGTCCTCTATGATTCAATAGATTTCCATTAACTTCTCCTATACCTCAATTGGATTCTGGAGCAGAAAGTTATGGCTCTTTGAAGTTAGTTGGGTCTTAAAATTTACCCTCCATTGTTTGTGCTGTAACTTTCTCATAAAAGCTCTGTTTGACGAACGGTTTACACCATTAGAAAGACCTCTCTGGGCTCTTTTATTTGAGCTGCAGAGACAAAGTGTACCTTGGTACGCTCTGTTACAGCATACTCTCGTGGTTTTCGAGTACCTAAAAACGCTCTTAAGGGCCTATAAAGGCCTAAAAAACGCATTGCAAAAAGATGACGTTCAAATAGTATAAAACGTCGCAAAAAATCGTTGGTTTCCTGCTGTTGTTCACCCTCCAAATGACTTCGCGTGCACAAATTTCAACCTTTATACCCATATATAGCATGCACAACAACACCACAAGGTAAATCATGCTCCGCGCACCTATAACCACTATGTATCACTTCTTTGTCATATCAATAACTAGTGCACACTACTTTTGTGTCGCACACCAATATCCACCACGCACAGTTTTGGTTCTTGCACTATTACTTCTTGTGCGCAATTTTTGCATCACACGCTGTTATTCCACGCGCATTTCACTCTACGCAATGCACCATGCCAAAGTTTAGTATACCTCCACCGCGCACTAATACTCTGCACACACCATTAATTAAACTATTGCGCAACAACATATACCCACATTGCGCGTGCACCAACCAAACTCCTCTGCGCTCTGCAAATACTGTGCACACCATGCATGTCATTGTTATGTGTATGCACACCGCGCGCACCTTAATATGCACATGCACACCGCGCAATGATAAATTTAGTGTGCACACCCGCACACCAACATTTTTCCGTGCAGTGCCAAATTTTAGCACGCGCACGCGCACACCAACATTTTTCCATGCGACGCTAAATTTTAGCACACACACCCACACACCAATATTTTTCCGCTTGGCGCCAAATTTTAGTGCGCGCACCCGCACACCAACATTTTTCCACACGACGCCAAAATTTAGCGCACACACCAACACACCAATATTTTTCCACGTGACGCCAAAATTTAGCGCGCGCACCAGCATGACAATATTTTTCATATCAAAAATTTTTTACTGCGCATGTCGCATTTTTAGTGCGCACATTCATTTTATATGCATCAATTCCTCATGAATTCTGTTGCAGAAATTGGGGCTTTTGTTAATTTTTTCCCCAATTTTTACCATAGACATTCTGCAACCACGAAATTTGTCCAATTTCACCCCAATAACACCAGTTCTACCTCTGCAACAACAAATCGTTGTGGCTTGATATTTCTGGAACAATTTTTTCCCAAACTCAATTCACGAATTGAGAATTTTAATTACTAATCTCGGTCCATCTGTCATGGCTTCACTGTAACTTCAAATTCGACTAATTCAAGGTTTGAATTTGTTAGAACATATATTAAATCAAGAATATCTCACCACATGGCCAAATTTCTCAATTTTCCCATGAATTTAACAACATAAATTGGGGATTTTTCCCAATTACGCACAATTGTTGTTACTTTTTTCCATGGACACTCTGCAACTCGAAATTTGGCCACTTCAAAATAAATCCTCTGTGAAATTTCGCTTCAACTCAAACTTGCTCGGCCCATCTAGGCTCTGTGTTGAAAACTGAAGCTCTGATACCATATTGTAACATCCCCAACCACCCATGCCGAGCCATGCAACTCCAGAAAACATTTTCATTCTCTGCTCAACATATTGTAACATACCCAACATCCTACTGAGCTATGCCACATAACTTTTTCGAACTGCATGCAATAAAAAAACATATACACACAAAACTCTTGCGGAACTTTATATATAAAATGTAAACAGACAAATACACTCTGTACATGCACAGATTCATACTAAAATAACAGTAAACATATACATGCAACATATACAAGCAATACCCATAAATATAAACATAGTTATAAACCACACATAAGATAAACCCATAAAAATACACACATAAATAATAATGCAACATGTAAATTTATCACACAATTGACACTTATCTTGGTAAGAATATCACCAACTACGTGCAGAACTTCCACGAGCCTCCCAGCCTTAGACCACATTTCTCGTCACTCTCAGCAGTGGGTCCCCCCTGAGCTAGAACTAAACTCCACCCGGGTAAAGGGATTCCTAACCAGGCTAATAGATCATAGACAACAGGAAAGACTATGTCGCCAACTCAAACTAACAGCCTACAGTCCCTCATTCCCCACATGCATGTCCCACCCCAGGAAGTGTGCCCCTTCTCTACTCAACAGTCCTTCGACTGCCCCACTTCCTTTCTGGGCTTCAGCAACAGGCCGGACATGAAGTCTCAGAGCCCTGTAGCTGCAGTTTAGCACCTTCAGGAAATCAATTCCCAACAATTCTCTCACACAAAGAGAAATTTCTCATGGGCCTAACAATCCACCTCTTCAATATCCCACGAGCCTGACAACCCACTTCTTTAGTCCAACTCCCAAGCTAACCAGCTACACAAACAAGTATGGCTATGGATACAAGTTCAGGTACAATGATAGGAAGGTACGGAGGATAAATGACTGAGTGAGTGAATGCTCATGGAAAAATGACTAAATCATGGAAGGAATGATGGAAAATGAACTAAGTCCAAACAATATGTATGCATGTCCCCAACTTGACACTTGTCATGTTGGGAGCTACTTTGTCCCACTTGTCCCCATCCTTAGAACTTAGGATAAAATAATTTCCCATACTTTATGATTTAAGGAATATTAATATAATATTCCTTTTTGGCTTAAGCTCCCTATCTTAGCCCTTTTTTCTTAACCTTTAGCCCCTCCCTTTCCCTAACTAGTGGAGTTTAGTCCCCCATACTCTTTTATCGTGGTCGGTCTGTGCACAGTGATATATTTTATATTAATGATGACACATATACAAAAATAGGCTCACTGGCCTTTAACATCTAGGCTCTCTGGCCTAATCAAAACATAAGCCTCCTAGCTTATAATAACTGGTTCACCAGCCTATAAAACACAACATATACACAAAGGCTCCCTGGCCTCAAAATCGCGCTCACTTAAGTTTTTGCACGTGGTATTCAAGAATGTGCACACTTCATCATTTTACTGCGCAGTACATGTGTGCACTATACCATGTATGGTGCATACAAAAATGATATCAAACAACTCACCAACTTATGTACATTTGTATTTACATTTACAACTGGGTTCGGCCTAGGGATATTACATGTGGAACGTCAGATAACTCCTCACTGTTTGAGAGTTATGGCCTTACGAAGTTGGAGGACCCTCATTTGTTGGCTTGAAGGCCCAAAAGGTCAAAGAAGTCAAAGTTCTTGCAAAGAAGAAATTATTTAAATAATAAAGTGAAGAGACAAATTCAAAGAGGATTATTTAAATAACAAAGTGAAGTGACAAAGTCAAGGAGGATTATTTAAAGAATAAAGTAAATGGAGAACTTTCTAATTATGGAAAGTGGTTATAAGAAGGTTAACCCTAAAATGAAGAAAATGGGTTAAGTAGTCAAGTAGCTATTGGATATATGGACAAGTGGCAAATTGGGCAAAGTTGGACATAGGTGACTATGTGTACAAAGTGGCTATGTGGACAAAGTGGTCTAGAAGATGCTTCTAAGGAAGCTACATGAAAGTATAAATAAGAGGCAAGGCTCTCTAATTTCAATCACACTTGAGCATATTGAATATCTACAGGTGAATGAAGTAACCAAAGGATATCTAAGCCGAATTTCAGAGGGAAGGTGAAGTAAAGAAGGCCAAAATTCAAGGGAGGATAAATTCTTTTGATGATGCTTTCTAAGGTATGTTATTTACAGGTCATCTCACCATTTTCGCAATAACTTTGTTTTTAGAATGATGCAGACCATGAAATTGGGAGGCCATGGAAGAAACATATCCAAGTAGTTGTGGTACGAATTGCATCTTGTGGTTCATTGTATTTTTGGAGTTATACTCCGTGGAAAATAGGGTTTGTGGCTAGTCCTGAAGTTAGTCTAAAACAGGTGTTTCGGGTAAAAACATCATAACTTCTTCACAACAGATCCAAATTCAGTAAGACCAAATGTTTTGGTTAGAGTATAGTCTCTAGTATTATGTGTAAAATTTTCAGATCCATACAACTAATATTCCGTGCGGGGCATGCTCTACAAGTTCACTCTCTAGAATAAGCCAAAATTCAACAAGGTATGTTATTTTTGCTATACTCATTTTCTGAGAGGTTCCAAGTAGTGACACCTGGATGAATTGCATAAAACACACTAACCAACATTGTGTACTATTTTCAGATCTTTATTCATTACATGTACATAGTTATGATTATTTCAAGTTAGGGTTGTTGACTAATCTAAAACTAGTCGACTAAAGTGAAGTTTGATGAAAATGCTAGTCTCTTGTTGTTGAAGTTAAGGAAAGTTTGCAGGTTGAGGTACATGTTGGTGCATGGTTGATGCACTTGTTTATGATACAATTTGATTACAGATTGTTTGGTACAGGTTGATGCACTTGTTTATGGTATATGTTGATTACAGGTTCAGGTACAGGTTGATGCATGGTTCAGGTTATTGGTACAGGTTGTTTGGTGCAAGTTGATTGGTACGGGTTTATAGTAGTATATCTCATAGTGATAGTATGGCAATGGTTCCATCATTCTACTTATACGTCAGGGTGGTTGGACGGGGCAAGGACAAGTGGTTGCATCCACCTTCCGGTTGTAGCCGGAGAACATAGGGGGTTGTAGCCTCTTTCTAGTTATAGCTAGAGAATTGGGGAGTTGGAGCTTCCTTTAGGTTGTAGCCTGACAAACTAGGGGGTTGGAGCCTCCTTCCAGTTGCAGCTGAAAAACAAAGGAAGTTGGTGCTTCCAATGAATGTAATTCTTCAAGACATATAAGAAAAATCATTATGTGGTTTTCTCCCGCTTTGGGTTTCCACGTAAAAACATTGGTGTACTGTGTATGTGTATGATTGTTCATTTGTTCATTGTTTATTTACTCTGCAAATATTGGATGATAATGATACGTTGATATAACACTTGCATTATATGGTTAAAAAAAAATAGATTGCTCTATTATTGATTCATTCCCCCTCTTAGTAATCCAACACCTGTCACCACATTTTTTTACTTTGGATCTCAACATGTAATCCAAATTTACTAGGGAAAAAGAACTCAATGCTTTCGATCCACCGATCGAGTTGCATTCTCCAGAGGGAGAAGTCCTTTTTCAAGAGGCAGATGAAACTTGAGAGGTTTTCGAAGGAAAAAAGAGATTTGATGTGGAGTTCAATTCCTCCGAGGATACCATAGCCTCCACTTCCCCACGAGAAGAGATAGTGGTGTTTATTACCATTTTGGAGTAACCAAGATTCACACCATCTAGATCTTTTGAAAACATTTTTAAAGTGAGCCAAATCATCAAAAGGAAAATTATTACCCGAGGATTCTTTTGATTGTGCTAAGGGGGAACTTCCACTTGGGTTTCTCTGACATGGGGCTTTGACTTCATTGCACTCTCCATGGTCCCTATACACCACCTTTCCGCACATTAACTCCATTGAAAATTTGTTGCGCTTACAGGTCTTCTGGAAAGGAGGAAAAAATGTTGTTGAGAACCTACAGTGAGCATGAATATGGCCGACATCGTGAAATCCAAAGCAATGGAAAGAGACTTGCCAGTAGTTAAATTTGTGTGTCCATTTGTAGCCTTCCATACCAATTCAACCTCATCCATGATACCTTCCCTTAGGTCCACCTCGATCTGGATCCACGCCCAACAACGATCCATTTTGGTCTCCCACCCAGGTTCGCATCCAATATATTTTCCCAACAAATTATCGATTGAAACTAGAAACAACTCATGCCAAAATACCAAAGGGAGGTTCGAAAGGATCACCCAGACTTTGGTCAGGGAAAGGGAATCCTAGGTGGATTCAAAAGAAATGGTCCATTCCTTAAGGATGAGGCCTAAGGGGCCCCATCCCCAGCTTCTTTCAAATATTCGAGCCAAATACTCCTTCGACTTAAATTTGAAATAGATCCAGCCCTGGCCACAGTATGAAAGTTTGGTCTGTAACCTATAATTAGAGCCCAATTTGCATCCAACCAAAAGATCATCGTCGATGCTGAAACAATTTTACCAGAAAATCTTCCCACAACATTACATCCAAGGAGCTCAGAGGTATCCCAAAGGCCACGTCTCGACCCACCACGATACTTTTCCTCTCCTTTCTAACTTTCCAACACCTAGATTGTTTTGCTTTTAGAGGGGGAGACACAATAGTCTTTTCCTCCCTGAGATTTGCAAGGTCACCACCACCATTGTTTCGTTCTTCTGGAAAACAAGCTTCACCAACCTCTAGAGAAGAACGAAAACTCAATAAATCTCCCCCCATAATTAACTTAGCCCTTTGCATGTGTCGATCCACTCTAAAGGAGTCACACGCATGACGTCGCTTGGTCTTGAAGGAATGTATGCACTTCAATAGAAACTTTGTACCAAGATCAACACCAATCTCCGAGACAATAGCGTCCACCCCTACCATGTCATGGCTCGCCTCATCACCTGATGTCGGATGAAGTCATCATCTAATATGAATATATTCTCGGATCTCACCCCATCTAAACAATATCCATTTAAACAATCTCTCATCCCAATGTAACGACTTCAATGTCGCCTGCACTCAACATCTCAAACAAGCCACCTGGCTAGCACTCACCGTTGGCCTGTCTCTTATTCTAATCGATGTGTAAAGCCACCCATGCATGATGAGACTAGGCCAAAGAACGAGCTTATTAAAAATAATTTATATAAAAAATTATATATATATAAGTGTCTTTATATATTAATTTATTTATTTTTTACTTAAATTTATAATAAATTTAGATTAATACGATAACATTTTATTGAGGTTCTAAATAAGATTCTTTGACCTTAAAATCTCATTTAAACAAACAACCATACTCATCCACTTAAATTAACTCGTCAAACTTTTCACAAATATATTATTATAATAATAGTAATTATTAACACTCTACAATATTACAATAATAACAAACTCATAAATATATTATTATATAACATACTCACAAATATATTATTATAATAGTAACTTGTTATTCATCAAACTACAATAATGCAAATATTTTCAATGTGCAAGTTGCTTTATATAAAGCGCATCACATGACAGTAGTGTGAATATTTTCAATGTGCAAGTTGCTTTGAGAATATAAGTGAAGGCCAATAATCATGAGACAATTTTAAAGAAGAGTAGAGTTAAAGAAACCCTTGCATCATAAAGACAAAGGTGTTATGGCCCATAATGTTTATATAAGTACATATGTCCACTTGGCATGGTTTATAAGGTTCCTTACACATATAAGCATCATTGTCTTTAAGAAAAATGGCATTAGTGGGGTTTCCTTTACCTAATTTTCACTTTCTTTATGTGTGATGCACTGACCTACACTGTCACAACAACAAGTGGACAAGTGTTAATAAATTCAGGTAATGATTTATATACATGTAAATTATAGACTTTGTGTTTAAGAATTATTACTACTTTGTTTTGTATACTTTCAATTTCATTTCAATGTTAATTTTGATTAATTTTTAAGTTAATATTGTTTTTCAATCATTTATTTATTTTTCATTTCAAAATAATAAATTTTTGTTTGATTATTTAACTTTGTTTTTGTTTGTTCAATTTCTTACCACATGTTTATCTCTACCGGTTTATATTATTTTATGTCATGCTTATTCAGTGCTTTTACTATTATATTCTTAATATTAATATATTATTTTGTTAAACGCTTTTGTTTACTTGTTTATGCTATTTTATAGCAGGCTTATTCACTACTTTTATTATTACATTTTTAATATTTACATACTATTTTGTTATTTTGCGTATTTTATATTGGTATCATTCTTTATTATTTTGTTAAACGTTTTTTTTACTTGTTTATGTTATTTTATTTTATGGCAGGCTTATTCACTACTTCTATTATTACATTTTAATATTCACATACTATTTTGTTATTTTGTGTATTTTATATTGGTATCATTCTTTGCTTTGTGTTTTCTATTCTATTATGTTGGATGTTTTTTTATCTATGGATTTTGTCATATTTGTTTATGATTTTAGGTATTTTGATTGACGTTTAGATTTTTTTGTCTTTCATTTTTTTTTTAAATCGCATTTCATTTTTTCACACTTTTTATTGGTATTGTAATGCTTTCTAAATGTAATTTTAGGTATCTTGATTCACACTTATGATTTTAGGTATTTTGATTAACTTTTAGATTTTTTTATATTTTTCATTTTTTTATTATTATTGTCAAATGTTCAGCACCATCAGTTTTGGTTTAAGTTTCCTGAGTTATCATAAATAGCATTGTGTGGTAGTCATTTAGACGGTTAAGTACTATTTATTGAATTTGGAAATCCTCACCAACCATCATCACAAGGATCAAAATATGAAGTGAAATAACTAGGTGTTTGTGAATACATAACCTCCCAAAACCTCCAAAACTAAAGGAAGTCAAGTAACCAAAACCTAAAAAACTAAAGAGGCCAAATAACCAACTCACCTAGTAACTCATGCCCATTATAGCTCGGAACATCGGATTGTAAATAAGGCAACCAGTGACGCTAATAAAATGATAAGACAAATGAGTTTGGGTGAGATGAGGTGAGCTATAGGACAAATGTGCTGAGGTGAGATGAGGTTATCATTGAATTGTTAAAACAGGCAGTAAGGATTGAACCGTTATAATGTAAATAAAGGACTTGCATTAATTGGGTTTAAAGGGAAGGAAGGTTTCAAAGTGGTTTGAAAAGGGAAGATATGGCGGGTTGAAAGGTTCGGCTTCGTTAGAAGATCCCACCCAATCTAAGTTGTATAAAGAAATGACGTATATAAATATAAAACATGCCCCACCCCAAGATATAACATTTCTCAAGAAGAGCCCAGCCCCAAGGTGGAGGGGTTTTAAAGACTAATGAGGCATGAGGTGAGGTTTATCATCCATATAAAAACCAAGGGGTTTTTTTCTCGATCCTATCCATTAGCTTTCCTTTCGTGAGTATCCCAAATCCTGGAACAACTCTTCTATGCTTAATACAAAACTAAACATAAGTACGACTGGTTGTAGTGCCCAAGCCCGTGCTCTATGTGTATTCTTCCTGTATCTAAACTGTCATACTGTAGTAAAAAAAAGTGGGTTGTAAAAATGAAAGGTTCATACTGTAGGCTCAACCTTGTGCTCCTTTGAGG
>JASDQU010736367.1:186827-217588 GCA_032191745.1 Picea mariana | reverse complement strand
CACGTGTAATGCTTACATGGCATATGTCCATTTTTAAAAAGTTAAAGTTAATAACAAAAAAATATATATATAATGTCAATAGTAAATAAAAATATTTTTTTTTTCAAACTACACTAATCAAATTAATTTACACAAAATCTTCAAAACCTTTAAGATATAAATAATTTCTCTAAAACTTGCAAGTTGGCATACAACATTGGATTCAAAGAGTCTCACTTTCTCAAGAGCTTCTAATAAAACACCTTATTGAGATAGTTTTGGGTTAGTTAGATTGGTAATTTAATGCACACTATTGTTGTGCATTAGCCCCTTGGTGGAATCCAATCAATTAGTATTGACTTTTAACATTCTCTACCATATCATATGATCTAATTACAACACCTTTAGATCCTTTGAGAAGATCCAACCAGGATCTATTAAATATCTTTCACACAAAAATATTAACTTTCGGGTCCCCTTCCATTTTCCATATGAAGTTGTAGGGCCTTCTTAAATGTCATATAAATCAATGGTTTTGGGTTCATCATATATTGAGCATATGTTCTCCTAAGGGACAACTTACACCCATGTAAATAACAACCTAAGGGAAAACCTCCACTCATGTCACTTGATATATAATATATTGAGCATGAGACATATTATGAACACAAATAAAACATAAAATCTAGAATTTGGAGAAACACAAGACAACTTAATTTATCATCATATGATTATACAAATCTTAACTTAATCGTAGGTCCAATTTAATTTATCATCATATGATTATACAAATCTTAACTTAATCGTAGGTCCAATTGTTAATTTATCATCATATGATTATACAAATCTTAACTTAATCATAGGTCCAATTGTTAATTCATTGGTTATAGTGTTAATATAACATGTTCACAAATGTAAAATTAACAACGAAATTGAGATAAGTGCAAAAAGTGTTATGACTGTGAGTGATACATGAAATCACATGCCACGTGAGTGAATTTATGAAGACTTTGGGGCCTTGGTGGTGTAGTTGTTGTAATGGAGATATCATGGGTTACAAATGTTTGACTCTCAAAACTCACTCAAAACCTTTATTTGGAGATATGGATTCTTCACCTTTCTTTCTACACTATTTTCAACATCAAATTGGTATGATCCTTCTTACATTGCATAATTTAAGCATCGGGTTCTTATATCCCTTCTCTAGGTGCATTGATTTCAATTTAACATTATTATGTTCATTTTTAGATTGTATTTATTTTAACATCAAAATTAACATGATACTTCTAAGTATGATGCATCAATTTTTTAAGATCCTTATTAAGGTGTGCATTCATTTCAACATAGACTTATTATGCTCTCCCTCACACTACATTGACTTCATAATATAGTTATCAATTCTATCCTTTTGATGTGTTGATTTATGTAATGAGTGATAATGTTATTTCTTATGATGTATTGAATTTAGTGTTTTTCTATGTGTAATAGGGTATACCTATAGAGAAAAGTTTCAAGAACAAAACATAATCATGCGATCCAGGTGGACATCGGTGGTCGCCTACCTATTCCATTGGCTCGAAATACAGTTTTCATCTTGGAAGTTTTTCTACAGTTTTTCGGTTCCCAAACTTCTGGGGTTGTTTTGAGGCCCTAAACGACGTTTTTTGATGTGGGAGTGCCTAGTAGATGTTAAAGGCTAGTATTGGTTTGTTCAGAATGTGTACTCCTCGTCTAGACATTTCCAACGAGGTACCAAGTGCCCCAAACAAAGATCGCATGCAAAAGTTACTCCCTCGGGAAGTTGATGTATCAAGTACCCCCATTGGGGCCCACAAACCTTTTAGTGTTTCATCTTCTGGGGTTAGGGTTTTGGATGTTTAGGATTTTCTCATGTATGCTTTATGTTGAAAAGGAATTTGGAACCTCATTGTAATCATGTTGTTTTGAATGCGTGTAGCCATTGTTGATTTTTCAATAAGCAAGGTTAAGCATGAAGTTCATTCCATTTTTAGCATTTAAGCATAACCATTAATGTTGTAGCAACCAAGATCACAAGAATAAGCACCATGCACAAGAACACAAGAAGTATCCTAGGAAACCCTTCTCAACAAGGGAAGAAAACCCAACCAAATCCATTGCTATATTCTTCAAGAGAAAGACCTTCACCACCAAGAAAACCTAGCACACAAGAGGGTGCTCAAACCCTAAAAGACTAGCGCCCAAGAGAGGTGCACACTTTTCCCAAGAAGATATACTTGCTGAAATTTCCAAACTCACATGAAAGATATGATTCCTCAATGGGGAATTTACCTTTACTTATACTAACCTGAACCTATCAACAGAAGTGTCTATTGGAACAAGATGGCCGACCTCACTAGCTTATAATATAATTAATATTAACCATATTAATTATATTTTACATTAATTACCGGTCACGTTAAGGTGGGGCCGACCTGTACCCTTTACATTACAATTAGGGTTACAAGAAGGTCAGACTCTTGAACAATATAGCAAGGGATCTTATACACCCACTAATTATCATCCACTAGGGGCACATTCATAGGGATGTCCATATTTCTGGCTCACTGCATTACACAGAAGAATCACTTCTTCACTAGTGCTCAGCCACTAGGATCGCGTTCACTTGTGATCATCCAGAGGCACATCCACTCAACAGATCTTATTTCCCACTACATTACACAAGAGATTCATCTGGATTTTATCATCAACTCTTCTTCTCGGAGGAGGCTAATACATCATCTTCATTTTTGTTCTCATGACGATGCACCTAGCACTTTGGGATTTCACACGTTCACCTTGTGCTCATCCATAGGCACGTCCAACTCTATAGATCAACTTTCTCACTATGGTACACATGAGAATCATCTCGAGTTCTTCTCAACTCTCTATATGGAGGAGGTCATCTCTACGTTCTAGCTCTGTCTCAGATAGGAATCACACACCCTCTTTAGGGGATTTCTCTCAGGTTTGTAAGCTAGAGAATATCTCACATAGCTACAATGATCCACATCTCACATGTTTGTAATCTAGAGAATGTCTCACATAGTTGCAATCATCAACACTCCCTCTCAGTTAGGGAGGCATTCTTCATCATACCAAGTCTCACATGGATTTCCTTTGAATTTTGTCTTGGCTGGAGTCATCAACACTCCCTCTCAACTAGTGAGGCATTCTTCACCAAGTTAGTTTGGTGAAGATGTCTGCAATCTACTCATGTGTAGGAAGGTACTGCATGTGTATGATTTTCATCTACATCATATTTATGATATAAGGATATTTTATTTCTTCATGTTTCAATCCATTAGGAAACACTGGGTTCTCAAGGAGCTTTACACACGACTCTTGGTTATCATCATAGGATCCATCTCAGGGTCAAGTAAATCTGTCAGAATCTTGTGAAGCCACATTGCTTCACACACTTGATGCTATATACTTTGCCTTTGTGGTACTCAAGTCCACGGAGTTTTGTTTCCTGTTGCATCAGGAAACCATGGAAAAATTCACGATAGAACATCAACTGGATGTGCTCTTTCGATCCACTATACTTTCTACTCAATCTGAATCGGCATATCCCGCAAACTCAAGTTCACACTGGAGGCATATCTCATGCCATATCCAACTATGCCTCATATATATCTTAATACATGTTTTGTTGTTGTCTAGTGAGTCTGTCTCGGTTGACTCATGAAATGACTAAGCACATTCATTGCATGGCATGAATCAAGTCTGGTGTTAACCAAATACATCAGTGATCCAATCAATTGTGGATCAGTCTCATCTGAATCATCATCAATCTTCTTCTTTAAATCCATCACGATGGATTTTTCATTCTATCATACTTGAAATTCTTTAATATTTTCACTGTATAATTTCCTTCACTCAGGAAAATATCATTGGTCCTTTGTCATACTTCTTGTCCCAAGAAGTAGTGCATCATACTCAGATTCTTCATCTTAAGTTCATAAGTTAGGGATTACTTATATCCAACAACAAGGCTTTCTGAGTAAGTTATCAAAATCAGGCTCTCATCACCAACATTGTAATGATATAGGTTTGGATCAACAACACTCTTGTTGAAATCCAAACTCATCAAGAATTTATCTATCTGATATAGTTTCCAACTCATGGATGGTAGTACACATGGAAGTGTGTCAGGTTTACTGGATCAAGTGTCTCATCATAGACAACTCCCTTTGTTTGTGAGAAATCTCTGGCTATAGATCTCGTTTTGTATTTCTTAACACTTCCATCAGCTGCATACTTGAACTTATAGATCCACTTGGAAGTTACCACAAAATTCCCTTCCGGTCCTTGAATAATATCTTATGCATCATTCTTTAAAATATATCAGTATTCTTCTGTTATGGAATCTTTCCATACATGTTCTCTTGTTTCTTCTCTAAGACAAGGAGGCTCAACATCAAGGAAGTGGCTCATGACTAAAGGATAGCTCGAAAATCCATTTTGCTTTCTCGGGATGTGCCTTGATAGGCTTGTATGTTTCTTTGCCTCTTGCAAAGTGAGTCTAGGTAGGCCTTTTATGCCCTACTACAATATCTTTGAAAATATAAACTGGAGAAATTGGATCAACTGGAATAATGTATGTCTCCCTCTGAACTATTGAAGGGGGAGAAGGTATTGTTTTATTGTTAATATCCATCTGAGATTCTCTGGATCTTTGAAAGACTATCTCTTCTTCAAGGACAACATCTCTTCTTGTCTCAATCTGTCTCTAACCAGGGACGTTGATCTGGAATGTCTTTGAAGATTCACTGTATCCTTTATTTCTAAAATATCTAGCTTGGACTTCTTCTCTTTGGGTACATGAAAATACACTAGGCACCCAAATAACCTGAAGTGTTCAATCTCAAGCTTCATTCCGGTGAAGACTTCTTCGGGAGTTTTTTTTTTTTTTTTTTTTGTAAGTCTGGTGAAGACTCTTGTTCTAAACATATATTGTGTCATGCATGCTTATTCCCATAGAATCATAGAAAGATTTTGATAATGTGTTATTGCGTTGGTTTCCCCCAATGATGGTTCTATTCTTCCTCTTTCTCAAATAGTTTAGACTCCCTCTGAAGGATAAAAATCTTCCTTTGATCTTAACCTATCTGGAACAAGAAAACAAGAGGAACCAAAACAAGAATATCTCCTAAATGAGAACAATGAGTGCATCTCTTGAAATATAGGATTGTTGTCATAGCTACAACACCTACTTGTAATGTAGAAAACTTTAGAAATATAGGTTAGAGGAATGAAAATTACAACAATCAAACCTGGAGTCTTCTCTTTGAGTGTGTTGTTCCTCTGAATGCACTGAGATCCCTCTGGATCCATGACTTCAACAAAAGGTTCCTTCCTCCTGCAATTTCCCTCATGACAACGATACAAATAATATATATACAAGTGTATACCTGAGGGTGTTGATATGATTTCTCCAATGGCTCCTGGTTGATATTTGTCCTCTTGACATCTTTATGAAGGAGGTATGTCACAGTGACACCTTTTTGTATCACCCACAATAAGTCTTCCTTTGAAGTCTTGTCTTCTAGAAACTTGAAGTTGCTTAATCCATCAAGCTTAACTTCCATCATAGTTTTGTTCATCATAATTTTAGATTTTTCACAACCCTTTGTCAACTGGGTTAGAAAAACTAACGGTTAGTCTAGGTTAGCACTTTTAGGTTTTGTTGGGCTTATGACTGCCAACAATAAGCCTTTGAAATATGGGAAAACATTGGTGAGATAAAGAGCTCCTTCAATGAGTTGCAAAAACCCTAATACTGAAATTTCTATAGAAATTAGCGAAACCCTAGAAACTCTAGGGCCAAAAAGTCAAAATGCTCAGAAATGCAATCTGAAGCTTGTTGGAGGTGCGTTGAAAGAGGTTGTACACTCCTATGCCAAAATTATCCCCAACGTCCAAGTATTAAGGGTTGAAACTGAGAAAGAAGGAGGGTCGTACATAATTTTTGGAAACCCTAGGAGGGTCGTACAGTTCTACAAAAAGAGGTCGGTTTGCCTTGAAGTTTTGTGCAATGGATTCTTCAAGACCTATGCTCTGAAACCATGTTGATTTTTCAATAAGCAAGGTTAAGCATGAAGTTCATTCCATTTTTAGCATTTAACCATAACCATTAATGTTGTAGCAACCAAGATCACAATAAGAAACACCATGCACAAGAAGACAAGAAGTATCCTGGGAAACACTTCTCATCAAGGGAAGAAAACCTAGCCAAATACATTTATATATTCTTCAAGAGAAATATATTCACCACCAAGAAAACCTAACACACAAGAGGGTGCTCAAACCCTAGAAGACTAGCGCCCAAGAGAGGTGCACACTTTTCCCAAGAAGATGTACTTGCTGAAGTTTCCAAACTCACATGAAAGATATGATTCCTCAATGGGGAATTTACCTTTACTTATACTAACCTGAACCTGTCAAAAAAAGTGTCTATTGGCACAACAGGGCCGACCTCACTAGCTTATAATATAATTAATATTAACCAGATTAATTATCTTTTACATTAATTACCAATCACGTTAAGGTGGGGTCGACCTGTACCCTTTACATTACAATTAGGGTTACAGACAGGTCTGACTCTTGAACAATATAGCAAGGGATCTTAACACCCACTAATGCTCATCCACTAGGGGCACATCCATAGGGATGTCCATATTTCAGGCTCATTGCATTACACATAAGAACCACTTCTTCACTAATGCTCAGCCACTAGGATCATGTTCACCTATGCTCGTCCATAGACACGTCCACTCAACAGATCTTCTTTCCCACTACATTACATAGGAGAGTCATCTAGAGTTTCTCGTCAACTCTTCTACTCATAGGAGGCTAATACATCATCTTTGTTTATGTTCTCATGACGATGCACCCAACACTTTGGGATTTCACATGTTCACCTTGTGCTTAGCCACAAGCACGTCCAATTCTGCAGATCACCTTTCTCACTGTGTTACATAGAAGAATCATCTGGAGTTCTTATCAACTCTCGGTGTGGAGAAGGTCATCTCTACATTCCAACTCTGTCTCAGATAGGAACCACACACCCTCTTCAGGGGATTTCTCTCAGGTTTGTAAGCTAGAGAATTCACATAGCTGTAATGATCCACATCTCACAGGTTTGTAAGCTGGAGAATGTCTCACATAGTTTCAATCATCAACAACCATCACATCTCTTCTCAGAGATAAGCTACCACCATTCTAGCGAGTTAATTTCACTATGTATTTTCTTTTACAGTCTTTGCATATTTCATTCTTTAATAGAAATTGAGTATTATTGTATCTCTATGTTTTTGTCTTATTTATTTGTTTCATTTTGTTCCCTCATATATCCGGATCAACAAACCATATACTTACTACATATCTCTACAAGCCCTCATCCAACCATTAGACCAAAAATGAAACTCTCTTCCACTGCCCCACACAACAAAAGGAATCCCTACTCATTTTCTACTCAATAGTTCCTCATAGTACTCTTCCCTTCTAGTGCTCTTCAATGAAAATATAAAGATTCCAATATCGTCTACCTTCTTGGAATACAAAAAGAACTTGGCCTCAAGCTAGTCTATGACTAGCAATAATGATTTTGCATGTCTAAAGGTGTTGCCTCCACTACTGTGGACATTCCATGCATGGTTTGTCTCTTCAACAATCCCATTTTCTTTCTCATTTTCAATGGAAAGCTTCCCCAACTACTACAAACTCTTACCACCCATAGGTACATGAGAACTCTTGCTATATTTAGCCATAACAACTAGGGGAAAACATCCCCATAATATGGGAGCTTGTCTCCTCTCCCTACCCACAAATGGCTTACCCCCCTCTATAGAATAAAAGAATTCCATGGAAAACACAATTGAAGATGTTTGTAAAAGAATTCCATGGAAAACACAATTGAAGATGTTTGCTTGCATGATATCCACTCCCTTCCCAAGGATATGACACTTGTACTTAGTACACACATATAAGTCAAATATTGATGAGACAACTTGTAAGGAAGCACAAGCAAGAAAGGGCAATGTCTCCAAAGGACAATGACAAGGTCACATCACCCAATAACTACATTTCTTTTTCCCTATTATGGTATCATAGTCCCCTTGTTGATCCCTCAAACAACAATTTTGGTGGATTCATATTATTATGTATTTTTCATCTTCATACATGCTTCCACATATACATGAGCATATCGTGGAAAATATACCCACCACATCGTAAACTTTGCCCACCACTTGGAATCCTATGTTTTGACTAGTCATGTCTTAGCCTTGAGCTCCAGACTATGAATATTTACAATGCATTTTACATATTTACAACACATGATCATTATATCTTAGCCCACTTGGCTTGACTCTAGTCACATAACCCACCTCACACAATAATACATAATTTACTACATGTTATATTCCAGGGGTCAAAACTAAGATATTACACAAAGAAAACAAGATTCTGAATCACATAGCTTGCAAAGAGAAAATAAATTGCAACATATGACTTGAAAACAAAGGGGAAAACTAAGAAGATCAATTATTGAATAAAAAAGGTGTAGTGAGAATGTAGGTATAGAACTATGGAAGATTTATTTAGGGTGATTGTGGGTACTAACAAATCTCACTGGATTGGAGTTGTTAAACATGCCCTAAAATGGAGTCTCTTCTAAAGAAGATTCCCTTGCCTTTTGTCCCTAACCAATGCACATTCGATATATCTACATCAATAGTGAACTTTGTGCTTTATATACTATTAAGGGACATCACTAATTTGTAAGGGTTACATTTGATTAACTTATATGAGAAAATGAGATATGTTAAATATATCCTTAGCAACGAGATGAGTTTTATAGGGAAAATGTTAATAACACAAATTATGCTTGACTTCATCAAGATTTTCCTTAAAATTCATCTGTTCCATTTGGAAGAGGGTAATTTATATTGGTTGGTGATTTCAGAGATTTTTTTTTTATCAAGACTACAATTTTGGCATGACTACCTACAATTTGAACCACCCTAGATCCATTTTATCCTTGGATCTACCAAGCACTAGGAGAGATCAAATCTTTCAAGGTATAAACCTTCCTTCAAGTTTTTACATTCTAAAAATGGTTTGCATATCAAGGAATTCAATCCTTCTTGACACTTGATATATTCAAGGTTGAGATGTCTATTAAGGTATTAACAAAATCAAAAGTTTTTCTAATCTCAATAATTGCTTTAAAATCCTCATTCTTCCTCACTCTATTGCATTCCAAGTTAATACCTTCACTTTTTATGGATTTCAAAAACTAACATTGAAATGAAAATATCTTGAGGAGAAAGACAACTTTATATACTTATATATATTGAAATTGTTTTTACAACTATAATGCCTTCTATACCATGAGGGTTAAGGGTTAATGTGAATACAATGTTACAAACATATTCCTGACTGACCAGGTAGACAGGAGGCCACAATCAATCGAAATCAGAGGACAATATTGTATAACTTGCAAACTTGTAAAGAGGTTTTACCAAAGTCGGTTGAGTACCCAATTTGGATTTACATTTACAAGTACAGAGATTCGAATTGGGTGGGTGTGGATTTCGGCCAAGCTTAAAGTTAGCTCATCATTGTTGAGTTGGTGTCCATAGTTGCGGATTTTCACCCATTCAAAAAGAACGTTTGCATTCATTTATTAATTGCGGTGGCTTTCTTTTCTATTCCCACAAAAGAAGATGGTCCTTTACAAAACATGGGACCACAAAATTCTAATGTACTCTGGATATTGGTGGCAGATCTTGTGTCTCTCCTTCGCTGGCTTCAGATTCTTGCAGCAGGCCATGACAAGTTTTCCTTCTGTACAGGAAAAAGCAAAATAAAGAAAAGAACAGAATAAGTTTATTTTACTCTCTCGCTTATTGACAGGAATACTCCTTTTCCTTTTTCAAGCATGTAGAACATGCATACACAGATGTCCAGAGTTGAGAGGACAGAGTAACAAAAATTTAATGTCTTAGTCTATGCATTCTGAAAATCCATGCTGTCTTTCTTAGCCTGCAAGATGGAGGAAGAACACCAATTTGTGCACAGGAGATTTCTCCATTACAGGTTTTCACAAACTGTTTTGATATTTGCAGCTCTTTCAGTCTTGTTGATTATCGAAGCTACTGCTCAATCCAGTCTCTGCAGGACAAGCTGTGGTGGTTTACCCATCCAGTATCCATTTGGCATTGATGATGGATGTGGGAGTTTTGAATACAGATCATTGCTTGTGTGTACCAATGACACCAAACTTGAACTAAGGACACCCACAGGGAGATATCTTGTGAAGAACATCAGCTATGCTAATCCACATATAGTTATCTCAGATCCTTCTATGTGGAGTTGCAGTGCAGGAGATGAACTCCCCCATAGCAGAAGCTTTAGTCTTGACATCAGCAGAGAGTTCTCCATTTCAACTTTCAATACTTTTCTCTACTTCAATTGCAATGTGTCCTCTGTCCTTGTTAAGTCTCAGCCTAGTTATTGTGAGGACCAGGCAAGCAGATGTGAGTCCCTGTGTGATAGTAACAATTACCTTTGCAGTAGTTTTCCTGATTGCCCAAAAGCTCTCTCTAAGGTCTCTTGCTGCTCCTACTATCCAAGGACCTCAGATTCTTTAAGACGTATGCTCCAAAACTGTGAATCATACACTAGCATATATTGGGATATCGCCAATGCATCTGCAAGTGCTTCCTATAACCAAATGCCTGCCTATGGCATTCGCTTGAATTACGAGAATCCGAGCACTAATCACTGCCTGAGCTGCCAGGATGATGGGGATGGAAGTGGGACCTGTGGCTACGAGACTGAATTTGGCAATTTCATGTGTCTCTGCAATGACAGGAATGTCACCACTTACTGTTCAGGTATGATGGTTCTAGAGTGCAAACTACTTTCTAAATTGTATTTACAAATCTAAACTTGATGCTCCTTTTATTTGATAAGTATTTTCGCTTATAAACAATTTGTGCATATAAAAACAAGCCTGCGTCAGTGTACCTCTGAGTCACAAAGTTTGAGCCAGTTTCAGATTGAAAACTGGTTTATTTCTGGAAGTAAATGTGACACAAGTTGTCTGAATTCAAGGGATCTATATGGATTGGTACTGGCTTACTATTGGAAACCCTCTTTAATGAAGCCAATCCAGTGCTGCTTCCTGGCCAGCAAAACTTACAGATACTCTGAAATTGGTCTTGGGTATTTGTTCAATTGTTTGCCAAGGAGAAAAGCTAGGTGATTTACATACCATATTTAAATAATTATACATAAATTAGCATGCCTCCATCAATATAGGGTTTATTTCTCAGTAAAGTAATTGAAAACATTAAGATTTGTACCTCAATTTTTTTTATCTCTGTAAAAGCTCCAGAGTTAAGATGGATTTATGATTCTATATCAGTATATATAATATCCTTTATATTAAATTCAACATAAATCTCTATAATGGAATTTAAACATTTATCATTCAGATATAGAATCTTTTCTTCTATTTAGTAAGATTCCAAAAACAATTAGAATCATAAAATAACAATAAATAACAGTACTCCCTTAAAGATCCATATCCACAGGTGAAAGGTTTGAGACTTCAGGTTATCCCTAATACCAAAACTTAGCACTGATGACAAAATGAATCTTCCAAAGAAGCATTACAAATTTTAACAACTGATATATGCTTGCTTGATTGCAGATCATGGCCATCTTCACCACCAAACCGGCCGGGTGATTGCAGGTAAAACAAAGGACTCATTTATGGATTACATGAACAATTCCTGTGGTTTCATTTGATATGCTTCTATTAATGCATCTGAAACTTGAAAGGGAACATTGGCCTCTTGATGACAGGGACCGTGGTCGGAGTTGCTGTTGGTGGAATGATTTCTGCAGGTGTTGTAATTTGGTATTTCAGAAGGATTAAACCAAACAGACCTTTCAGAATTGGGGTTGAGAACAGTAGAAATGGCAATATGTAGTCAGGTTACCATTCTTAATTGGTTTTGTTTTTGTGAAGTATGAGGCTTTAGGACCAGGACCTTATCTGAGCAGACCTCAGGATCAGGTATGACCTCAGGACAAACCCTTTTAGTCAAGGCCTTAAGGTATTGCCCTTCTTTAGAAGGAAAAGGTCTTACCTGAGCTCAGATAAGGTCTTGGTATTATGTGAGTTAAAAGGGTTGGTCCTTACATGTGGGCAGTAAGGTCTATATGCTGAAAACAAGGCCATGATTCTGCACTGCAGAATTTTACAGCAGTCATCACCATGATCAAGAGTTGTGCAGCTATAGAAAGGATGCTATTAGCATTTGTGTGGAGTTTTCTGAGTTTTCGATATATCCTTATTTGTTCAAAGTAAATCATGAAATCTAAACTTTTGATATTATACTGAGATAACAACAATTTTTTCTCTCAGTTCCAATGGTGGATGATTCAAGTACTGAGTTGGGAAGCTTATTTGACACTACAATGTGAAATTTTGAAATTAAATTCGTTGCCTTAAAAATACAATGTTGAGTCCATCTGTTGGTTTTACTGGCCTTCCATGCAGGATTTAGGCAAACCTGTACCTGTTTTTGAGTTGGCCACTAAGGTCGTGTTAAGAGATTATCTGAGCTATATATAGTTTTCCACGTAGATTCATCTTATTAATCACCCCGAGAGATAAAAAATTGAAAGTATAATTTTTCATATTTTTAAATAAACATTGAACTTTTTGATAATTTTTTTATAATTAAATTTTTTAAATATGATAAGCCAACCTAAGATCACACGTCATAGGCCTAAGAGACTTGTTGAGCGAAAACGATAAATCTCTAATATTGTTGTAATTGCAACCATACTGTTAAAGCTGGATTAACATCATAGATTTAATCTAGAGGTGAATGAGAAAGTTCTTGAGTTACTTTTTTTTTCAACATTTGATGTCGTGGGAAACTCACTCGATATTTTCCCACTTCGTGGATGATATGAAGTGTTAAATCGTCACTCCAGGGACACAAGGCTCGAACCCATGACCTCTCCCCTTACCGGAAGAGTGTGTGCACGTCTTACCATCTGTGCTATCCCATGGGGCTAAGTTCTTGAGCTACTTGGAACTAGAAAGGTACAGACTAGTGGCTTCACTTTTGGCTTAGTCGTGGCTTCACTTTTGGCTTGAAGTTAATGAGAAAGTTCTTGAGCTACTTGGAACTAGAAAGGTAGACTAACATTGTACTTTTGGGTTAGTGGGTAGTGAATGAGGAAAACAATGAACTTGCTAGAGTTATTAAGGTAGACAATATCATGCCCTTGGATTGGTAGGGAGATAGTAAGAAATACATTACACTAACTAAAAATAACAAGGCACATAAAAATCATACATTTAGATTGGCGGGGATCTGTCAAGGAAGACCTTAGGCTAATTGAGGATAGAAAGATAGATTTATATCATGCCCTTGGACTCGTGGGGAGTTAGGAAGGAAGATCTTGGGTTAGTTTAGGCTAGAAAGGTGGACTAACATTGTACTCTTGATTTAGATGAAAAATAAAAATGGAAAACCTTAAGCTAGTTTGGACTAACACCATATTCTTAGGAGATAACAAGGAATATATTGATCTATTTTGGAACTATCAAGATAGATTAATACTTTCAGCTTTGGTAGTGCCATCAATAAATGATTCTTAAGTAGCCTAGATCGATCTTACTCTGAATCTATCAAGTACTGAGAGGGATAAAATCACTCCAGCTGCAAACCTTTTTTAGAGTGAAAAACTTGAGGAAATCTTTTCACTTTGAGGGATTTGATCCCTCTCAGTGCTTTAGATCCGAAGTTAATTCAAATCTAGGATGGTTTTGATATATTATGAGTTACGCTGGATCTGATCAAGAAATTGAACATATCAAGCTAGTAGGTGTGGATATTCTAAGTTCTAACCTCTTATTCTAAGTGCGGAATACACATTTTGTTCTCATGATTTCTATCTATATATAAGGAACATAATGTTATGGACAATTAACTTTCTTGAGTGTGTGTGTATGGCCACAAATTTTGATAAAATAATAAAATGTACTTACGGACAATTTGATTCTCATTTCATTGCTCCTTAGAGTATGTGTATGTGGTGTAATGCAGTAGTCATACAATTTCTTTTGGTTTTTATTTTTTATTTAATTTTTCTTTTATTGTTACATAATTCATATTACTCATCCCACACTATGTTATAGAGCACCTCTTGACACAATTATTTTTATATGAGCATTCACCAAACATCACCACTATTATGTGTTTAGAGTCAAAGTAAATGAGTTAAGCCAAGTTACGTTATGTTTGCTCCTCGTTGGAGAGTTCACTTCTTCTCAATTCATTTCTCCCCAAAAAATGAATGGACAAATTAATAGATAAATATGTCTGTAAAGTGTAACACAACCAATATGTAATTTCTTTTAGTTATTTTTTTTTATTTAATTTTTCAATTATTATTATGTAACAATATCTCTTTTATAAAAAAATTTAGAATGCCTCTTGACACAATAACCATAAATAAATCATTTTCTAAGGATATATTATTATTATTTACTTTAAACCCGGATGGGGTGACATATGGACAAAGAGAGAAAGGTGGCGCGCTAGTAGTTAGGAGAGTTATTACCCCTAACCGCCACCCTCATTCCCACACCATTTGAATGACAGACCTTAACATTGCACTTATGGTAATGCGCTGCTCTACCTTTGGAAACTTAATGGATATGCATGCAAACTAGCTTTGGAGTTCTTAAGCGGGTACTTGTCCTCGGGCTAATGTCACTTCAGCTTTCATGGCTTCCCCCACTAGCATTCAACCGACCACTATGAAGGTAAGAGCTCCTCGACATCATGTCATTTACTAAGTTCAGTTGGCTCTCTGGTTCTCTCTGTCTCCTGTGTATTCCTACGATGGTCCCTCTCTCGTCGCCTCCTTACCTCTATTGGTCACCTTTCTTAGCCTCCTTTTCACCAACGCGACTCATTTAGCCTGGTCTTCATCTCCACTGCCCCATATTTGTTGTTATCCTTAAATCATGCCCATAGAGCATGGCAAACCCAAAAGGGGGCCACTATATTACAATTTTGTCGCGAGGCATATCCCTGACCCTTCGCAGCCCCTTCCTCCGACCAGTTCCCATGGAAGAGGTCGGAATTGGATCGAGACGCCCTCGCCTTCCCCTCATGCCTAGAACTTGCCTCCACTCCCTTCTGATATGCATGACATGGGAAGTTGCCCAGTGAAGAAGAAATTCCTCCTCTTGCGCATCAACCCCTAGAATCCCCGCACGAGCCTATCTTCATCACCATACCCAAGGCCGACCTATGGAGCAAGGAAGCTTCTTGGTGGAGGATTAAATTCCCCCCAACTGGCTGGCAGAACGGATTGCCAAGAACACTAGCCCGAAGCTGGACGAAGAAGACACACCACTAGCGGATTTCGACATGGATACAACTCCTCCCACAGAAGCAGATGGGAAAATTGAGCATCCTATGATCAATCCCCATCGCGTCTTGGACGACCACCTGCAACTAATATTTGATATGCGGTGAAGTATGGAGGATCAAACTCAGAATCAACGCACTCTCAGCCGACGCATGAACCTCTTGTTCGACGCCTTGTCAGATGATCTGGAGAAAACTCATTGTCCAACCTGCGAACAAAATTTCATCTTTACCTATGACACCGATGGACGCTCGAGTTTGCCAAATTTCTAGGTTCTCTCTAAGCTTACATTTCAGGATTTGGATTTTTTTTAGTTTTGTTAAGTTTTACGATCTATAGCTACAACCATGGTGACCATGTTCTCAGGTGCATGGCACCAAACACGTCTTTTGTAAGAAATATGACAAATGACAAGTTGAACTTTGGAAAAAAACGTTATGATTTTCAAAAGTTTCTGCCAGCCACCTGCTCTAGTTTCCCTGATGTGGCGGAACAGGTGGCAAGCAAAGATCAATGTATTTTTTTGAAGTTTTTTAGGTAATATATTGGCCGTAGGCTAAACGTTCTACGAAATGATGATTTTTTCCAGGGATTTTTGCCCAAAATCCGATGAGAAATTGTTAGATTTGTAGATTTGAGTGATTATTTCTGTTTAATTTGAGTGCCCCAGGGGTTTTTCAGAATGCCGAATCCATTTCTACATTCAAAAATGAATTTTAAACAACAAAAAATAGTGATTCATATAAATTTATATCACCAGATTCTGACAATTTTTTTTTTTCATAGAACAACTAAACAACACCAATATATTGTCCCTCTTTTATTTACATTTATTATTATTATTATTTACTTTAAATATATAATTTTTTTATAATATTATTATTGAGAAAACTAACACTGTTATAATTTTACTTATATGAAGTATAAGTAATCTTATTTGTATGAGTGGTTGGTAGCTTTATTTATACAAATATCCTTGTGGTTCTAATTATTTTTATATCATCACATATTTAGATAGAGTGTTTGTTCTCACACTTAATTATGAAGGTTTTTTTGGCCTTTTAAAATGAATAATGGTATGATGAATTTATATAATATTTATTTTTATATTATCACATATATATCACATATAGATAGAGTGTTTGTTCTCATCGTTAATTATGAAGTTTTTTTTGTCTTTTTAAATGAATAATAAAATAATGGTATGATGAATTTATATAATATTTGATAAAAACGAATAGGATAATTTTTTTTTAATTTAATTGTATTTAACAAAATGATATGCTGCATAAATTTCATAGTTTTCTAAAAATAGTAAATATGTTGAAATCTCTAATTTATGAATGTGTTTACTATATCCATATTAATAAATGTATTATGTTATTTTTGTGTGATTACTTGTAAACATGATGTAACTAGCTTGTGGTTGAGAAACCGTGACTCAGGGGTATCTAAGTCGTCAAAATTACTCGGGGATCGCACCTGGCCTGAGCCACACCAACCCTTAACATGACTGGATTTTTTGTCACGATAGGTTTCGAACCGTTGACTTAACATCACAAAGTACCTTAACAACACACTCCATCACGGAATGTTCACAAAATACCTTAACAACACACTCCATCACCGAATGTCCTACACCTTAAGGACAAGATTGAAAATATTATTAAATGATATATAATCTAATTAAAAAGAAAATTAAAACTAATCAATTAAACATAATTGAAAAAAATAGATAATATTTAATAATACTTTTATTAATATACATAAAAATAAAATTAAAATATTTATTTATTTATTTATTTTATTTATGAATAACACATTTAAATAAATATCATATATTCAAAAATATATAATACAACTACAACTTTGCTAAAAAAAAATAATAATAATAATAAATAAATAAATAAAAAGATTTTCCCACTAACTAATGTCCCCTCCTAAATACCGAATAACAAAGAGTCCCCTCCTAAATACCGAATAACAAAGAGTATCACGTCAAAATTAATTTAACTATAACTTTGATGAGAATGATGTTACTTACGACTAAATAATTTAATCAAAACATGACTCTGTCCCCTCATAAATACTTAATGACAAAAAAACATCACATCAAAATTAATATTAATATCCTATTTTAAATACTTACTTTATAGATGAAATATAATATGAATATGATGTATGGATCCGTTATTAAAAAAAATAAAAATATAATACCTTATTTTAAATACCCTAAATTAAAAGTGAAATATAATACGAATATGACGGATATTAAAAAAAAAATGTAATACCTTATTTTAAATAATCTAAATTAAAAGTGAAATATAATACGAATATGACGGATGTATATTTATCCATATGATGTCATGTGTTATTTAAAAGGAAATTTACTCTATACACATTAGTAGTTTAAACATTGTATGTTTTGGTTTTTCTTAAGGGGATATTGTTTGATTAATTTTGTTTGAAATTTGATGAAAAATTGTTAGGTTTGCAAATTTGAGTGGTTAAGTTTGTATAATCTGAGTATTTTAGGGTTTTTTTTTAATGTGATGAATCTATTTATACATTCATAAATGCAATTTAAACAACATAAAATTGTGATTTCATCCAGATTTATGTCACTTGATTTTGATGAAAATATCAAAAACCTAAAACGTTTAGAAAACGCCTATTCTTTATATTATGTTGGCATAATGCTAAACCATGTATCAATGATTATTTTCTAAAGACTTTTTAAAAATATAAAATAAATTTATGTTAGTTAATGATAGACATTCTTTTCAGGGTATTTTTTTCAATGAGTTTTTTCTAAAATTTAGTTGGAAATTCAGAAAATTTTAGATTTGAGTGGTTGAAATTACATACTTTGGATGCTCCAGGGTTTTTGAGGGCGCTGAATCAATTTATGCATTCAAAA
The DNA here is from genome assembly GCA_032191745.1 of Picea mariana. NCBI lineage: Eukaryota > Viridiplantae > Streptophyta > Pinopsida > Pinales > Pinaceae > Picea > Picea mariana. Next base: position 199,188 of record JASDQU010736367.1, on the reverse strand, counting down.
ATGAGATTTAAGCAATGTAAAATTATGATTTCACCAACAATTATGCTGCGTGATTTCGATTATAGTTGTTGGAAAGTAAAAAACATAAAACATTTAGACTACACCATTAATGATATATTTCAATTTTTTTTTGAAAGTTGGATATAAATAAAAAAAAATAAGGTTAATGTAAAAGCATAAATAATAGTTAAATAAGAAGAGTGGATTTATTTTTTTCTTTCGAAGGTGGAAAAACCTATTATAACTCAGTTGTCAACTAGTATCGATGATAGTCATCACTAACTATTATCTATGAATATGGGCTAACTCATCATTATTATTTAGAAAAAACCACAGTAAAATAAAAATAAAGTGAAGCTATGAATTGCTAAGTAGAAAGACAAGTAAAACTATGAATTAATAAGTAGAGACAGAAAATGAACATGTTGTTAGCACAATGCCAAAATTTTAAGAAGTAGGGGACTAATCTTAAAATTTTGGAGCTAAATTCTAAGGTTATTGTATAAGGGGGGTTAATTTTGAAGGTCGTTTCGTTAAGATATAAGTCATGAGAGCTTAAAATTTTGGATTTAGAGCTAAATCCAAGCTGATAGGTGCTTAAAAGGGGAAAAGGATTTTATCAGAGGGGAAAAAGGGCTAATTAGGAGCCAAAAACATTTAAATGAGGGATAAATGGAAAGACGAAGGCTTAATCAATGATTAGTGTAATATCCCTAGACCAAACCCAATTGTAAATTTAAATATAAATGTACATAAGTTGGTCAGCTGTTTGATACCATTTTTGTTTGCACCTTCCATGGTATAGTGTACGCATGTACTGTACAGTAAAATGAGGAAGTGTGCACATCCCAGGATACCACGTGGAACAACTTAAGTGCGCACGATTTTGAGGCCAGGCCTTTATGTATATCTTGTGTTTTATAGGCTAGTGAGCGAGTTTTGTGATGATTAGGCCGAAGAGCCTAGATGTTAAAGACCAGTGAGCCTATTTTTGTATATGTCTCATCATTAATATAAATTACATCGCTACGTGCAGACCGACCACGATAAAAGAGTATGGAGGACTAAACTCCACTAGTTAGGGAACGGGGGGGTGTAAAAGTTAAGGAAAAGGGGCTAAGCTAGAGAGCTTAAGCCAAAAAAGAATATTATATTAATATTTCTTAAAGTATAAAGTATTGATAATTATTTTATCCTAAGTTCTAAAGATGGGGACAAGTGGGTCAAAGTAGCTCCCAACATGACAAGTGTCAAGTGGGGGACATGCATAAATATTGTTTGGACTTAGTTCATTTTTCCCATCATTCAGTCATTCAGTCAATCATTCTAGGATCATTCACACACTCATTCAGCTATCCTTCGTACCTTCTTGCCACTGTACCTGAACCAATACCATATCTGTAACCATACCTGTTTGTGTAGCTGGTTAGCTTGGGAGCTGGGCTGAAGAAGCAGGTTGTCAGGCTCGTGGGATATTGAAGAGGCGGGTTGTCAGGCACATGAGCAATTTCTCTCTGGGTGAGAGAATTGTTGGGAATTGATTTCCTGAAGGTGTTAAACTGCAACTACAAGGCTCTGAGACTTCCTGTCTGGCCTATTGCTGAAGCCCGGAAAGGAAGTGGGGCAACATAAGGATTGTTGAGCAGAGAAGGGGCACACTTCCTGGGGTGGGACAGGCACGTGGGGAATGAGGGACTGTAGGTTTTTAGTTTGAGTTGGCACCTGTGACAAAGTCTTTCCTGTTGTCTATGATACATCATCCTAGTTAGGAACCCCTTTACCCGGGTGGAGTTTAGTCCCAGCTCAGGGGTGACCCACTACCGAGAGTGATGAACAATGTGGTCTAAGGCTGGGAGGTTCATGGAAGGCCTACATACAGTTGGTGATATTCTTACCAAGATAAGTTTCAACTGTGTGATAAATTTACATGCTGCATTATTATTTATGTGTTTATTTTTATGGGTTTATCCTATGTATGGTTTATAACTGTCTTTATATTTATGGGTATTGCCTGTATATGCTGCATGTATATGTTTACTGTTATTTCAGTATGAATCTGTGCATTTACAGAATGTATTTGTTTTTTTATGTTTTATATATAAATTTCCACAAGAGTTCCGTGTGTATATGTTTTAATTGCATGCAGTTTGAAAACTTTATGTGGCATAGCTCAGTTGAATGCCGGGTATGTTACTGTTATAACCCTAATTTGCACCAGAGATGCTTACCTGACATCAGGCCATCTCAAATTCCTTCTTTGCCAAAACACTGCTAAACAACTCTTCTTAAAAACATCTTTTATAAAGGCCCACGCGCCCTGCTCCATTGCTGCACGCGTGTACACATTTGCTGACCCAAAACAACCCGCGTGTACCTACAAAAGCACAGAAAAATGAAAGTTGCTAACGAAACACACAACTTTGGGTGAGTTAACTAAACCTTCTCGCCATGCATGGCCGAGGGTTCAACCAAATACTTAGCTTCTTCTAGCCTATAAAAGAAGGGTTAGGGGTCCCATTTGGAAGAGGAGAATCATAGTAAAGAAACTATACCCGATTGCACATTCCCTTTGTCCCAACCCTTTAGCCATCCTCGTGCAAAGAGAAATATAGAGCAAATAAGTTGGAGGACAGTTGAAGAGGAGCCCAGGACCAGGTTCGTGGAGCAGTGGTTGGCTTCATCATTGTAAGTTGATTTGTTGAAGTTAATAATAAAGAGATACTTTTCCCATCCCACCATATGAGGTTTTCATGGTTTATTGCACATATGTTGAATAAATATCTAACCCATTAATCTATATATCAAATTCATGTGGATTTCTTTGGTTGTCTTGTGTAAATGCAAGTCAACCTTGGGAGGAGAGCTGCAGTCAAAGAGCGATCAAGCGTAAAGAAGGATCGACATCAAACACTCAAAATAAGGTATGCTCACTTGATCTTCTTAACTATGTATTTGCTTAAGAATAATGGGGATTAGGTCCGGGACGACGGTAGAAAGTAGGAGTCTTTAGGTCTTTTTTGCATGCATATTAAAACCCTATGTGCTAGTCCGTAGAGGGATTTCCCACTCACAACAGTTACAGTATGTTGAACAGAGAATAAAAGCGTTTTCTGGAGTAGCATGGTCTTGCCTGAGTGGTCGGGGATGTTACAATATGGTATCAGAGCTTTAGTTTTCAACATTGAGCCTATATGGGCTGAGCAAGTTGAGTTGAATCGAAATGTCACAAAGGATTTATTTCGAAGTGGCCAAATTTCAAGTTACATAGCGTCCATGGTAAAATTTAGAAGCAACGAGCTGAATTGGGAAAAAGCCCCAATTTCTGTTGTTAAATTCATGAGAAAATGGAGAAATTCAGCCATGTGGTGAGATATTCTTGATTTAATATCTGTTGTAGCAAATTCAGACCTAAAATTGCTCGAATTTGAAGTTACAGTGAAGCCATGACAGTTGGAGCGAGATTAGTAATTAAAATTCTCAATTCGTGACTTGAGTTTAGGGAAAAATTCGTTCCAGAAATGTCAAACCACAACGATATGTTGTTGTAGAGGTTGAACTGGTGTTATCGGGGTGAAATTGAACAAATTTCATAGTTGCAGAATGTCTATGGAATAAATTGGGAAAAAATTAAGCAAAAGCCCCAATTTCTGCGAATTCACGAGGAATTGATACGCATAAAAATGAATGTGCATAGGTGGATGCACTAAAAATGCATGATGTGTAGTGAAAAGCTTGTGTGATGTGAAAAAATATTGGCATGTTGGTGTGCGCGCTAAATTTTGGCACCGTGCAGAAAAATATTAGTGTGTGGGTGCATGCACTAAAATTTGGCGCCACACGAAGATATTTGTCTAGGTGATGCTACAAACAATGTTGTCGAATACAACGCAGTGATAGAATTGCTTCATGACACTTTATCACATGGCATTTCTCACCTCTGGGTCTACCTAGATGCTCAGTTGGTTGTGTCCCAGTTAAATAGGGTTTACCGCATTTATGTTCCCACTCTACACCGATGATTCCTTAGGGTACATCTCTTAGAAAGATTTTTCGATTACATTACGTATATCCATATTCCTTGGAGATTTAATCATCTAACATGTACTCTAACTAATCAAGTTTTAGATTGGCATGTTTCTCACATATAAAAATAAAATCACACACATACACATGTAAATACATTTGTAAAAATGTCATCCATAAGACAATAAATATGTATATATGTGTGTGTGTCCAAAAAATAGTGTTATGAGTACATAGGTGGGAATGAAATCCTCAGAAGTGATCATTCTACATCGTTGGGCTTATGACCTCAAAAAATACATATGGTACATAAAAGTTCCCTCAGCACATCAATGCTTAATTCTATATAAAGACAATGCCTATTGGCCCTGCTATAGTGTACAATGGCGTTCACCAAACGCCAGAACAACTGGACCAAAGTCTAAGGAACCCCTACTACATGTGATTGCATAGTTGGGGGCAGATCCTCGATATCGTCCATAGGAACAACACAAGTGAGCATAGTAAGTTTGTGCTCCACTCATCGCAATACTCTGTCAGCCTCTACGGATGGGGGTCCCCCTACAACTATGGATCCTCCTGTTGTTGCTAGTCTTGCCTCAGGTCGAGGACGTCGTCGAGTCTTGGCGAAGTCTATTGGTCTTACACGCACCACAAATGTACATAACAGATACACGAGTCAGTACTCTATACACGCATGAAAAGGATATATATGAAAATTAAAAATTAAATAAACTTTAAAATATATGTTACCTATCTCTCCTCACTCCTTGCTGGGAGGCACAAGAATGTCTGGGTCTCTGGTGAAGTTGATCCCTGCATATGGGTAGTTCTAGATCATCAGGATCTCACATGCCCACTAGTCAAAACATTTATCATCGAAGGCCTATATGGTCCTCCCTCCCCTCTGTCTAGGTAGCAACACTGCCCATCTTCTCACTACTGGGAAGGAGGCTACATGCCCCCGTACTGTCTCTCCGGTACTGAGACTAGGCACCTTCTCAAACAAGAAGGAGCACAAGATAGTACCAAACCCGAATTTCTTGTTTGTATACTATCAACGACACTCTATAAGTTGTCTCTTCATGCATACCAGCATGGTAGTACTCTAGTAAAAAATGGTGTCCTCTAAGCAATGAATGGCACAATGCATATGTTCCTGGGAGGCCTGGTGAAGGGTTTCAGATCTATTAATCCGCTTGATCAAAAGTGATATCACACGCAAATATAGGTTGGTGATCTTGCAGATTGGAACCTGAGAACCTACCTTCTCAGTGTCGGCCTCACAACACATCTGAATGCAGTCCTTGATGTTGAAAGGACCTCGAGAAAATGTCCTCAAGTTAACTGGTTCCCCTCTTCTCGAGAGGCCAGTCAAGAAGTAAATATCTTTTGTGGTTGGGGTCAGTGATTGACCCTCTAACATGAAGGCCTCATCATTAGGATGTCAATACTCCACAAGAGAATTGAGTAGCCTCAGTTGTGCCCTCATAAACGGACATTGGAAGACCTTCCATAACCCGCATTATTTCAGTGCAGCAATGGCTACAAGGTCCTCCTCGACCAGGACGTCGAGCTACTCATGTTCTCTCTCTCTCTCCAGTAGACATACATCCTGTTACATGGAAAAATAGAGAGGAGTCAACACTTGTTTTTTATTTTTTCAAAATGCTATAGGCTGTACGGGGGTTTCTTTGTACACAGTAACATATGTACGCAGGTTGTTTAGTCTTCTACATGAGTACATACGCGAGCTGGCCTTGGCAGACTACGTACACACAAGGCCACTCTTTTACAAGAGTGTGCCCCCTCCAAACACAAAATTAAAGCTAAAATAAAGTATTGAGCTGCAAGTGTAGGTGTTTTGTACTTACTTGGTCCAAACATAAGGCCGTTTCATCCACTAAATCTCCCAGAATCCACTCTTTTAGTAAAGGGGTCGTTTCACCTTTTGGTTGATTTTCAAATTGCAATGGTAAAAATGAGTTGTCCACTTCTATTTATAGACTTTTTTGACACTTTTTTCACCTTTTTGGCCCCCTTTGTCTTTTTTCCTGGCTTGGTGATCACTCGATTTCACTTTTGAGTTTTCTATTGGTCATTCCGATACTCTTTTTCTTTTGGTTTGGTTATTTTTTGGGATGGGTCACAGTTTTTGGTATCCTTTGGTAAAAGTCATTTTTTCCAATTTTTTGCATATAAGTTAGGATTTCATTCCCACTTTCTGCATCTCATTTTATTTTTCTCTTTTCCATAAGATTGAACCCACTAAAGTGTGACACAGAACCTTCATTGTTGCTTTAGAAGTGTCATAATTAGGTGGTAGAGCCTACCTTTACATGGATGCCCTAGGTAGATCCTTGTTGCATCTTTGGCGTTCATGTTGTCAATAATGACTATCGGCTTGGGAGTCCTTGTTAGTCCTGTCATGATTACAAGATGAAGCCTCATTCTTTTGTTTACCATCATCCTAGGACTTACCCTCGAGACTCCCTAATGAGCACACTTTGTTGTCTTTAAAGTTCGCTTTGAAATTCAAAATCAACATCCAACGAGACTGTATTTATTCTTTTCGATCTCGCCTGGATTAACTGAGAAAAGTATCCCTCTGGAGTCTTCTTTAAGCCCTTTTCAGACTCTCTAAAAATGAAAATATTTTCGAGCGATCTTATTTCCCTTCACACTCGCCAAACTCAAATTTGAAGGCACATATGTCCGACGATAGTTTACCCCTTTTTCGGTCTGGGTGGCTAATTTTACGAATAAAGGTATCCTCTAGGAACTTTAGTTCTCTAGAAGAGTATTCTCGGGCATAAGTTTAACCCTTTTTAGGGCCTGAGGGACTAAATCTTCGAAAGAGAAACATTCTCCTTGTTTTTTGTTTATCACCTTTTTCAGGCCTTAGAGATTACTTACAAAAAAGGAACCCCCCCGGAGTTCATAGTTAAGCTCTTTTCAGACTCCCTAAAATTGAAAGGATCATTGAGTGACCTTATTCCTTAACACTCATTAAATTGGTCTAGAAGAACATCTATTGGCATGAGTTTAACCCTTTTTCCATCCAATAGATTATAGCAAAAAATGGTACGCATTAGGAGATTCGTCTCGCCGAGAGAGTTCTCCTTAATTACTTTTATACTTTTTCGGGCTAAGGAGACTAAACTCAGAAAAAGGCTGAGTCCATAGTTAATCTCTTTTCAGAATAGACTACCTCCGAAAAAGGTACTCCCTGGATTCTTCTTTTGTGTTTTTTCAGACTCTCTAAATGTGAAAAAACTACCAAGCTTACCTTCTCTGGGATCGTAAAACATTACATAGAAGGGATCTTACTGTGTCATGTTTAATCGCATTGCGGGTATCATATTTGCGTCTTTGGACTAATGTTGGCTCCATGTTGCTCTCAACTGAAACTTTGAAGCATTACTTATACACAATCCTTGCAACACTTCTTGCCTCTGTGACCTAACACCTTGACCCATGGAGGAATTTTCCCCGGGTGTCCTTATCCTGCACATGTCTCCTTGCCCTAAGCATTAGTGTGTTCTATGCGCTTGGAACTAGTTTTATTGTCACAACATTTGTTCATCCTTTGTAACATAACATTATTTTATTTTTTTTCAATCTCTTTTAAAAATTGAAAAGATAAAAAAAATCAAATATTCCAAAAAGAGGGGACGAGAAATGCACATTCTTTTTTTGGAAGCAAATATAGTCGCCCTTGGACAAAGCACATCCTTCTATTTGTTCGTCAATAATTGGGATATAGTATGACCTTAGGAAGTTGTTCTCGCTACATAGAGTTGTGTCCTCCTCTGTTTGGTTACTCTTCCAAATATATGGAGAAATTGTGTTTCCTCCTGCATCACAAACTTATGTCAATGTCATGTTTCCCAAGTCTGATCATCTTTTGTGCTTTTGTCTAAGGTAATTTTTACCCAACCTGAGTCGGCCTTTCTAAAGTTTGACTCTTGAATTTCATGAGTCATCCATCCCGAGAGTCTAGTCAATTTCAGATTCAAAATCGATGAAGTTCTTTGCCTCATCATCGAGATCCTCCAATATTTTCCCAACAGATTGTCGAAGACCTTAGGGAAGTGCGCTATACACTCCCATTATACTCCTACCTGATTTTTGAAGATCTTGAAGTTCTTTCTCAAGCTATGAATACTTCATCTCCAGTCGCACGCATCACTAGCTTCTTGAAGATACATACTATGCTCGTATATCTTCAAATGATTTTTAGATATATATTCGTTGTGTATTTATCATGGATACACTTTATATAGTTATATGACATGGATCTACAGTATATTTGATTGGCAACCATGATTCAATTCATCCTGAGCATGGGTATGCCCACCTCGGAGAGACAATTCTTGTTTTGCAGATGGCACCTCCCGAACTTTGGTCCTAGGCTCACTCTATTTTGTGCATTGGTGAAGATGTTGTAATATATTTACACCATCATTTTCTCTTCTGAACTCACACATTAGGGGGAATCTTTTATAGCCCTAAAATTTCCTACTCATGCATACATGGCATTGGCCCTCTTACTTGCATAATTTTCCAAATCACTGCTAAGAAGCTCTACTTAAAAAATCAATTTTTAGAGCATGTATGCTCCCTGCACCACTACATTCTGCATACATATTCTTGTTTCATGCTATACAACCCATGCACATATGCTTGAATCACAATACACAACCCACATATACCTCCAAAAGCTGCAAAAATTAAAAAGTTGTAAGGAATTCGGTGGAATTCATGGGCTATTGGAGGTTTTTGAACCAATTCACTTGCTATAGCCTGTCCCCCAACCAAATAACCATCCTTTTGTCATATAAAAGGAGGTGTTGGGGTTTCATTTCACAACTAAGCATAAGAACAATGAAACTCTTCCCAATTTCACTTCCCTTCCTTGCCCAAGCATTTGCTACTGTTTGTGAGTTGTTGCCTCAACACTCCCTCTTCAACCCCTTTCCTTCCATTCAATCCATTCCCTTCCCCTGAGGTGATAAGTAGATTGAGAGAAGAGGCTTATTGAAGGTGCACTTGGATCATTGTAAAGAGGAGCTCAGACCAGGTTCGCGGAATGGTGGCCAACAAGGATTGTAAGTGAAATATACCAGATATAAAATGTATGCAAAACTAAAATAAAATGCTAGTAATGATAGAATAACAACAATATAACCAGAACATTCACCACAATAACACTGAAATTATATAAGAATAACAACAGAAATGGCACTCTGAATCTGAAAGCAATGTTCACGGGCCTCTTCGAGGGGGCAACCTCAAGTTGAGCAGAGCTCTATTACAATAATATCCAAGCGAGGGTTCTCATACCCTTGACTCCTATTTATACTAAAAAGAAGCATCTAGAGGAAGATCCTTCCAGAAGCGGAAGCTTCTATTAGGTCTTCTTACATCCACCTTATTCTAGTTTATTGAAAAGCCTTATTAATATTGACCTTTATTACATCTGAATATATTGTTCTACCTATGTGCGGGTTAGGACCCTAACATGTCCGCCCCATTAAAAATAGCCTAGTCCTCAAGGCTTGAGATGAGGAAATTGTTGCAGAATGGTAGTTGGTTCCCAAGTGGCATCTGCTGGAGTTGTATCTTTCCACTGGACTAGCACTTCCTTGATGGTTCTCTGATGTAGGCACGCTCACGCTGGTCCAAAACTGCTTCTGGCTATAGCCAAATGGATCCTTCTTCAGGTAACTCTGGAAGGTTGGTTTGAATTTGGCACTTAGCTCCAATCACCTTCTTTAAGCATGAAACATGAAAAACATGATGTATCTTCGAATGGCTGGGCAAAGCTAACTGATAGGCGACTTGTCCCACACACTTGAGTATGGTATAAGGACCATAAAATTTGGGCGCTTGCTTCTGACAATGCTCGTCCTTGAGGGAAGTTTGCTTGTAAGGTTGCAGTCGAAGAAACACATGATCCCCTTCTGCAAATTGATGTTCAGAGCGACCTTGATCTGCTTGATGCTTCATGCGATTCTGTGCCATGACCAAATTTTCTTTGAGGGTATAGAGAATATCCTCTCGAGTTGTAAGTGTTAGGTCAACTGCCTGGACCTTCGAGGAACCTGGTAAGTATGAGAGAACTGAAGGTGGCTTCTGTCCATATACAACTTCAAAAGGAGTCATGCGTGTAGCTGTATGGTATGAAGTGTTGTACCACCATTCAGCTAGGAGTAACCATTGAGCCCACTGATTTTGCTTTTCCGAGGCAAAACACCTCAAATATGTTTCCAAACACTTGTTGAAAACTTTCGTTTGGCCATCATTCTGGGAATGATAAGCTGTGCTGAGATGCAATTTGATGCCTTGTATCTTGAACAGTTCTTGCCAAAAATTGCTTGTGAAAGTTGGGTTGTGATCATAAACAATAGAGTGTGGCATGCCATGAAGCTTGAAGACCTGATCCATGAATATTTGAGCCACCATGGATGTTGTAAACAAGTGTTGAAGGGAGTAGAAATGAGCATACTTGGAAAGGCGATCAACAACCACCATGATGACAGATTTATTCCCTGATTTGGGTAAGCCGGTAATAAAATCCATAGAGATATCCTTCCAAATAGAAGGTGGAATTGGGAGCAATTGTAGTGTGCCCGGTGATTTGACTGTTTCTCCCTTGTTGCATTGACACACATCAGATTCAACTACAAAATTATGAATTTTCTGTTTCATACCATCCCAGAAAAAGGAACGGGTGACCCTGTCATAGGTTTTGGTGAACCCGGAGTGCCCTGCTGTGGGTGTAGCATGAAGCTCAGAAAGTACCATGGATTTAAGATTTGATTGTTTACTTAAATACAAACAGCCTTTGTATCGAAGTTCCTCATGGAGCCAAGAGTACCCTGGGGAAGCTAGAGCCTTGGACTACAATTGGTGGATTAACTGTGAACTTTTGCGATCCTGTAGCCATTCATGGCGAACATCTTGGAGCCAATCTGGTACAATGAATGAAAGAGAAAAAAGGGATCCTTCGTCTTCATATTTTTGGGAAAGTGAATCTGCAACCACATTGTATTTTCCTTTCTTATAAATGATCTCATAATCATATCCAAAGAGTTTAGTCACCCATTTTTGTTGTTCTGGGGATGAAATGCGTTGTTCTAGAAAATACTTGAGGCTTTGATGGTCTGTCTTAATTTGGAAACATTGTCCCAATAGATAAGAACGCCATAGATCCATGGCATGTAGAGTAGACAACATTTCCTTTTCATAGATGGATTTCCCCAGATTTCTTTCAGATAGTTGCTTGCTGGTAAAGGCCAAAGGTCGACCCTCTTGCATAAGGACAACACCAATTCCTGTTAGCCTCATAATCCTAAAGTTCTATAGTCTAAGTATTTTCTATTATAAATGTTTTTAGAAATGAATTTATTCTAGTTTGTTAGGATAAGGACACCTATCATACTCATGTGATTATGTGATTGGTTGTTCTCCTAGTTTTTAGTTTAGAGTTAAGCTATATAAATAAACTCCTTCTTCAAGTGAGGTTAAGGAGTAGATTATGAATTTGAGATTGTAATCACTTTTTCCTTATTAATAAAATTACGTGTCTAAGGACACTTTGTCAACATGGTATCAGAGCCATGGTGAATTGGTGATGGATTGAGGAAGCAAGGAAGTCTCTATAACATCAACCTATATCTCTTCAAATTCAATTGCAACGATACTGAGGTAAACTGCTGTTATTTTTAATAAGTAAAGTGTTATTTTTTTTTAAGAACTGTAAAATTTTATAGATCTACCATTTCATAGATTGTAGATCCATTGTCTCTTCATTAAAAGGGCTCATTTGTTAAAAATTTCTCCAGATCTCTGTAAATCTGGAAATTTCTTGTTAAAGAGAGCTATAGATATTGATAAATCTTAATCTGCATTCTTCAGATCTGTGTAAATTGCTGCAGATCTACTTAAATCTAGCAATCTAGTTTTCTAATTTTTTTTACTAGCTCTAGCCATATTTTTTTTGTTAGTACGAGATCTACAACACTTTTCTACTGTAGCGATCCCATTCATATCAAGAATTTCAATGGATCTGGTATAAATTACTGTAGTTGAAGAAGAGTCATTCTGTGGATTCGTTCCCTCGCCCTCCTGTGAATTAATTAGGTGAAACCGGTGTGCCACTTGTTCATTCCCATTACTCCTTGTGTGCCACTTGTTCATTGCCATTACTACTCGTTTCATAACTCTTGTTATTTCTACTAGTGGCATTTTCCACTACAACTTTATTCCAATCTTGAACAAAGATATCCTTTCCATAATACAAATTTTCAGAATGGTGTTTTTTTTTTTTTTT
>JASDQU010736367.1:173713-186788 GCA_032191745.1 Picea mariana | reverse complement strand
TGCAGAACTGATGTACTAAGTGCGCGGACATGAGCACTGGATTGTGAAAGAAATTGAACAATAGCAGGTAGCCACTACAACAATTCCCAGAGGCCGCTTGCTGGACCAATTCCAGGGGCTCCAACCGAGATTACTTGGTCTGTGAACCAGGTCAAATCTGTCATAACATACTTGGAAACCAATGCAGCTCGTCCCAATCCACAAGGATCTTACCACTATGGGCAGATCAACATTACTCGAACAATAATCCTCACAAACTCGGCCCCCATTATCAATGGGAAACAACGCTACGCAGTGAATAGTGTTTCCTATGTGTGCCCTCCTCAGAAGATCAGATCGCGCCCTTCAAGATCAAAGATGAATAATTGCGCCCTCCTCAGAAAATCAAATCCTGCCCTCCTCAAAAGATCAGATCGCGCCCTTCGGCGCATGACTTGGAGAAATTTTATTCCCTAACATAATTTCTCCTACCTCTTCCGGTGTCATACAAACTTTATACAGTGGTCACAGGTCGAAAGACTTGAATCAGGCAGCTGCTAAACGTTTTCGGTGAATTATTTTAAGTATATTTGTTCAATACATGATGATTTCCTTGCGCTCATTCTAAGGGTTTAGGGTTTGGCACTCTTATTCAAACACCACACTGGATGCAGGTTATTTTATTGCAAATGCATTATGGGTGCCGATTTATTCATGCAATTCTGTAAATTGTTGGCGGTTTATACTTACCCATCTACTGGACGGTGAACATGAGGATTTTCTGTGCTCGCATTCTCCATTCACTGAAGATATAGGGCATATACACCATTGATATGATCCTGTTAGTCAGGCTGAGGGAAACATTACACAATGTTGATGATGATGATCAGGCGTCAATTCCTCAAGAGGATTTCTAATTTTGCAGCAATGGACACATAGCTGTGGATTACAGTGTAGCCTCATCCAGTCCCATGCTAGCTGTCATGCCCTCCATGCACAAAATATATGCTTTTTACCATTAAAGATGTTTTTTTTTTTGGAATTATTAAAGATTCTTGTTCAAGGGGGGGCACATTCTTTTTTTTATAAGACTATAAGTCTTGTAAAAGGACAAATTTCGAAAGTTTTTTATTGTAATCTTGAATCTCAGAGGTTGAGAAGAATCTAGTGAAATACTCTCTCAAACTTCTTTTCAACGAGACTTTTAAAGGGTCAAGGCCAAGCCCTTAAAAGTGCTCCTTTTTACGTGGACTGTGCACTCTTTCTTTCTGGTGCCTTGTGTCTCTTTTTTAGTGTTTTTTGACGACTATTCAGTGTGATGGCGTGATCACTAACTTTCAATCCTTTAAATAAGGCAATCTATCATTATGCCAAAATTAATCAACCTATTCACTGATTTAGACAAGTCAGATGGACCCAAGAACTACAAAACTTGGAGTAGGCACATGCATAACATTTTGGTCTATAATGAATTATGGTGTGATATATGTGATGGTGATACTACTCCAACTAAGCCCACCGATGCTACTTCTTTAGCCAAATGGACTTTGAAAGGTGAAAAAACACTTGCTTTGCTATGTTCTTCTGTAACTGAACAAATGTTTGTTCATATTGATAATTCCAAAGACGCATGGTCTGCTTGGAATCTATTAAAGAAGTTGTTTGATACTCCTGTTGCGTCTCAAAGAGTTGGTCTACAAATGAAATTGCTTAAACAAAGATTAGAAGACAATGGCGATGTACTAGAATACATTTCAAGGATTAAGAACATTCATCTGGAAATCATCAAAGGCAGCTTTTCTAAACTTGAAGATAGTTTTCTAGTCTCCATTGTAATAAATGGCTTGCCTCCATCTTATAAGCATTTTCTTGAGACTTTGCAAATAATTGATAAGTTATCTACTATAACTTTTGATTCACTTAGTGAATTGTTGGCTCAACATAGTAAAACCTTTGGAAAACAAAAACAATCAGGAGAAGATCTTCTTTACACTAAAGCTGAAAGCTCTAAAGAAAGGGAAAAATCAAATTTTCAAAATTTTCAGAATCAGTCTTCTTTTCGAGGCCGTGGCAGAGGTCGTAACAATTTTCAGCAACAAAATTTTCAAAGTAATGCACAGTCAAGAAGAGGTCGAAATTTCAGTCAAGTAAGATGCAAAAGATTCTTAAAGATGGGCCATTATGCATCCAATTGTCTTACCAGCAATGATCAATTGCCAAAGTTCAAGCAGATGTCTCAACAATCAGCGCAATATGCAGAAGATCAAGATTATCAGGATGACGAAAATGAATATGTTTTTTCGGCAGTTCAACATGAACATTCATTTGAAAATGATTGGATATTGGACACAGGGGATACTTAACATATGACTTATCACAGAGACTATTTTTGGAATTATAAAGATGATCAATTAAAACCCATTTATTTAGTTGATGATACAACTCATATACCTCAAGGAAGAGGTTCAGTGAATTTTTTTCTCCTTGGAATTGGTGAAAAATGGGTTTCAAATGTTTGGTATGTACCATCTTTTAAGAAAAAATTGTTATCCTTAGTAACAATCAGACAAGTTGGACATAAAATTGTCATGGAAGATGGTTTGGTAAAGATTATGTCAGTGAAGGATAACTTGAAAAAAATAATGACTGGATATGAAGATGGAAACTTACTAAGAATGAATGGGAATGTCATCAAAAGAAAGGAATAAGTTGCAACAACAACGAATTCTAAAATGTCTTCATTCAGATTATGGCATTTTCGGTTTGGTCACTTAAACTTTGAAAGTCTCTTGAAACTTAAGTCACAAGATTTGGTGAAGGGTTTACCAACTTTCAAGAAAGAGAATTCCAAGTGTGAAGCTTGTATCTTAGGCAAGAAAAAGCGAGAAGCTTTCCCAACCAGCTCATGGCGAGCAACAAAGTATTTGGAGTTGATTTATAGTGATATATGTGGTCCAATGGAATATTCTTTTGGTGGATGTCGATATTTTATATTGTTCATTGATGACCACACTAGAATGATGAGGGTATACTTTTTAAAGGCCAAGTCTGAAGCTTTTGAAAAGTTTGTAAATTTTCAACACATGGTTGAAAATGAAACTAGAGAAAAGGTTGCTTCTCTGAGAACTGATAATGGAGGTGAATTCACTTCAACTGAATTCAATGACTATTGTCAAAATAATGGAATTAAGTGGAAACTAACAAATTCCTATACTCCACAACAGAATGGAGTTACTGAAAGGATGAACAAAATTCTCATGGGCATGGTGAGATCTATGATGCAGTTTAAAGGGTTGAGCACAAAATATTGGGCTGAAGCAGTCCATATTGCAGTATATCTCAGAAATCGATCACCTACATCAGCTTTAGATGGACAAACATCTTATGAAGCTTGGTATAGTTTTAAGCCCAAGGTAAATCATCTTAGGGTTTTTGGCTCAACATGTTATGCTTTAGTTCCTAAGGAAAATAGGACTAAATTAGAAAACCAGAGTATGAAGTGTATCTTCATTGGATACTCTGAGGAAAAGAAAGGGTATAGATTGCTTTCAGATGGAAAATTCATTATCAGTAGAGATGTAATTTTTTATGAAACTGAAAGTAACAGTTCATATGAGATTAACCATCTCCTTAGTCGTTTAGACAAGAAAAACACTAAGGGTAAAGGTAAATTCAACAAATCAAAGCAAGCATTTTGGTTTGAAAAAGACTTGGTTACTCCAGAAGACATCTCTTTATCAAAAAGTTCTTCTGCTTCATCTGATAATGAATCGAAAAAAGATTCTTCTGATACTGAATCTTCAAAAGAATCTTCTCCAACCTCAGATATTTCAGATGAAAGAAGAGCCTCAATCTTTGAAAATCCTCTTTTCAACAATAATGGTGATTCAGATTCCCAATCCCCTCAACATAAGAAGCCAAAGTGGGCCGAATAACTTCTCAAAGATGTTCATTTAGATGGAATGAACAAAATAGGAACTAGGGGATCTTCAAGAGCAGAAACTAATTTTGCTCATGCTTCCATTGAACCTACTTCTTTTGCTGAAGCAGCTGAACATAAAGAATGGCAGGAAGCAATGATTAATGAATATGATTCAGTACTTGCAAATGGGACTTTGAACTTAGTGGATTGTCCACAAGATGTTAAGCCCATCAGTTGTAAATGGGTTTATTGAGTAAAGTACAAGCCCAATGGTAAAATTGACAAGTACAAAGCAAGACTTGTTGCAAAAGGTTTTTCTCAATAGGAAGGAACTGATTATGAAGAAACTTTTGCACCAACAGCTAAATGGAACACTATCATATTGGTTATCAATTTGGCTACACATAATGGTTGGAAACTACATCAAATGGATGTCAAAAGTGCCTTCCTGAATGGTGATCTAAAGGAAGATATTTTCATGACTCAACCACAAGGTTTTGAAGAAAAACGACAAGAACATAAAGTTTGCAAACTTGTGAAGGCTTTATATGGTTTGAAACAAGCTCCTCGAGCTTGGTATGCAAAAATGGATGAATACCTACGAAAGGTGGGTTTTCAGAGAAGTGAATCAGATGATACATTGTATTTTCGAATACAAGATAAGCACATGGTGATACTTGTACTCTATGTTGATGACTTAATCATAACAGGAAATAATGAAGCTCACATCAAACAAGTTAAGGAAGAATTTAAACCATGGTTCAAAATGACTGACTTAGGGGAGCTTCATTATTATCTTGGAGTTGAAGTTTCCCAACATCCTAACCAAATATTCCTAAGTCAAACTAAGTATGCCACTGAAATATTAAACAAATTTGGCATGGAAGATTGTAAACCTTCTCTTACCCCCATGGAGCAGGAATTGAAACTTTCAAAATTTGAAGGGGGGTAATTGGTCAACAGTACAAAGTACAGGCAATTGGTTGGAAGTCTCATTTATTTGACAAATACTCGACCAAATTTGTCATATTCAATCAGTATACTTTCAAGGTTTATGCAGGAACCAAGGGAAAGTCATTGGAATTCAGCAAAAAGGGTACTAAGATACATTCAAGGTACAAAAGACTTTGGTCTTCTCTACAAAAGGAACAAAAATTTTACACTTGTTGGATATTCAGATGCTGATTTTGCAGGCGACATTGATGATAGAACATCCACTTCAGGTTATTTAATGGATATGGGTTCAACAACAGTATCTTGGAACTGTAAAAAGCAGACAAGAATTGCAAATTCTTCAGCAAAGGCAGAGTACATATCAGCTTGGGAAGCAGCATGTGAGATTGTATGGATACACAGAATTTTACAGGATCTTGGTGAAACTCAGAAATCACCAACTACCTTATTGATCAACAGTTAGTCAGTAATAAAGATGGCTAAGAATCTAGTATTTCATTCAAATACTAAGCATGTTGACACCAAGTACCACTTCATCAGATCGCTCATCATCAAAGGCATCATCAAGCCTCAGTTCTGTCCGTCTAAAGATCAAACTTCATATATTTTTACCAAACCTCTTGGTAGAATAAAGTTCACTAAGTTTAGAGATGAAATTGGTCTTTGTAAAAATGAACTTTTCGATTAAAGGGGGGATTGTTAGCCTCATAATCCTAAAGTTCTATAGTCTAAGTATTTTCTATTATAAATGTTTTTAGAAATTAATTTAATCTAGTTTGTTAGGATAAGGACACCTAGTTTCTATGTAAAGGACACCTATCATACTCATGTGATTATGTGATTGGTTGTTCTCCTAGTTTTTAGTTTAGAGTTAAGCTATATAAATAAACTTCTTCTTCAAGTGAGGTTAAGGAGTAGATTATGAATTTGAGATTGTAATCACTTTTTCCTTATTAATAAAATTATGTGTCTGAGGACACTTTGTCAACAATTCCTTTCCCTGAGGCATCACATTCCAACACAAAGGTCTTTGTGAAATCGGGAAGGGCGAGGACTGGAGTGGTGCACATGTCCATCTTCAAGGTATGAAAAGCTTGAGCAACGGTTGGAGTCCAAGTGAAAGAGTTCTTTTTAAGGAGAGCAGTGAGAGGTGCCGAAATCTTCTCATAATTCTTAACAAACTTGTGATAATACCCTATTAAGCCTAGAAATCCACGCAATCTCTTAAGAGTCTTTGGGTGAGGCCAATCTTCCATAGCTTCAATCTTTTTAGTATCCAATCTGACACCATCTTTGCCAACCAGATGACCCAATTATTCTACTTCTGAGGCGCCAAAAGAAAATTTAGACTGTTTAAAGAAAAGTTGGTGCTGAGAGAGTAGATGGAGAACTCGATCCACATGAGCAAGATGGTCTGTCTAGGTTTTCCTATAGATGAGGATATCATCAAAGAAAACTAAGACAAAATGGTGGAGAAAAGGACGGAAGACATTATTCATGAGGCTTTGGAAGGTGGAGGGAGCATTACACAAGCCAAAGGGCATGACCAAAAACTCATAGTGGCCCTCATGAGTTCTAAAGGTAGTCTTGGGAATGTCTTCCTCTTTCATACATATCTGGTGGTAACCTGAACGAAGATCCAGTTTAGTGAAGAATTAGGCACCACTCAATTCATGTAGGAGGTCAACAATGACAGGAATGGGGAATTTGTCTTTGATGGTAAGTTTGTTGAGGGTACAGAAGTCAAGACACATTCGCCAAGAACATTCTTTCTTCAGGACCATGACCACAAGAGATGAGTAGGGGCTCATACTAGGGCGGATAACGCCTGCATTAAGGAGTTCCTGGACCATTTTCTTAATTTCATTTTTTTGGGAAAAGGGGTGACGATACGAACGGATATTGGGAGGAAGGATTCTGGGTACAAGGGGAATGGAATGATCATGAACACCACGGAAAGGGGGAGGCCCTGGGGAGTGGAAAAGACCAATTGATGTTTATAAAGAATGGCGTGGAGGTCTTGTGGAACCGAGGGTATATTTGTTTCTTGTATGGCATGGAGTTGGGCGATAACACCAAAATGACCCTTTTTTAGTAGCTTTTCCATGTGATGGGAACTAATGATCTCAGGTGATTCGACGGTGATTCCTTGGAACTTATATTGGTGGCCCTCCTGGTCGAATTGCATGGTTAAGTCTTTAAAATCCATGAGAATGGGACCCAAAGTCCTTAGCCAGTCCGCACCAAACACAATGTCACAACCTCCCATGTCGATAGTAAAAATATGGGATTTCAGGTGGTAGTCACCAATTTGGAGATGCACATTTTCACAATGCCCTACACATTTCATGGAACCACCATTGGCAATCATGATTTGGAAATCAATGATAGCATGGATGTAGCAATGAGTTTCTTGGGCAATGCAACGATGAATAAAATTATGGGTGCTTCCACTATCAACCAGAATGATGACCTTCCGATGCTTGATGTAACCTATTAGCTTGAGGGTTTGGGGAGCAAAGAAGCCAGTGAAAGCATTGAGGGAAATGATTGATTCTACTTTGGGAGGGTCTGAGGGAGGGGTTATGTTCGTGGATTCAAGTGAATCAGACACAAAGGGAGTTTCTTCATCTTCTTTCGAAATATCCTCGAAGATGGCCATAAAAATATTTTGTTCTTTACACTTCTGGCCTGGGAAATATTTGTCATCAAAGTTATAACAAAGGCCTTTGAGTTGGCATTCATCCATTTCAGCCCTGGTCAATTTTTGGATCTTTAGTGGAGCAGAGGGAGTAGTGGGATTTACTGGTTTAGGGCGAGGGATAANCATAAAAATATTTTGTTCTTTACACTTGTGGCCTGGGAAATATTTGTCATCAAAGTTATAACAAAGGCCTTTGAGTTGGCATTCATCCATTTCAGCCCTGGTCAATTTTTGGATCTTTAGTGGAGCAGAGGGAGTAGTGGGATTTACTGGTTTAGGGCGAGGGATAAAGGAGGGTTTGAGGTTTTGAGAAGATACAACCTGTTTTTCTTCTTTATCTCTTTTGGTAGCCTCCACCCAACTCTCAGGCTAAGCCATGAGGACATGGGCTCGAATTTCATCCTTGAGGTCATTGACAAAACACTCTTGGAAAAGGCATTAGACATTCCCTCTATTCTAAAATCCAGGCGCTCAAAGGCAGCTATAAAGTGTTCCACTATTCCTAATTGTTTCAGCTTTGTCAAATGACCCAAATGGTTGCTGTTAGTGTCAAAGCATTCATAAATATCTGCCACAAAGTGTGTTCAAGCAATATACCCTTGACGAGAAGTTTTTCTCCATTGTCACCATTGCCAACGTTCTTGATATAGATGGAGAACACCATACCGTAGTTTGGCCAAGTCATCTGTAATGCTGTATATAGAGAAGTAATGTTCCATTTGGGTTACCCAACCAGTGGGGTCCGAGCCATCAAATTTGGTGACATCCACCCTGCGGAAGGCGTAGGTCACATTGAAAGTGATGGTTCTGCAAGGTATGGGAATGAGAAGAATGGTCACCTTCAGTATGTGGAGGTGAGGAAGAGGAAGGGTTATCTGTAGGGATATGCAGTTTGGTGTAGAGTGTCGAAAAGACTGATTCAAGCTAGGTGGTGAGGTCTTGTTTGATTTCCCCCATTGAGGACTGCATGGTTGTAGTGATGGCGACAACATTGGCACTAAGTTGTTTCACTTCTTGTTGGGTCTCAATGAGACTAGATTGAAAGGTGTTGAAGCAAGCTTCCAAGTCTTGGCTACGAGTATGGGCCATGAGGATGAGGAAACTGAAAAGGGGTGGGCAGGGTAAAAACAAATTGCCGAAAAAATGATATGGATGAATGTGATAAGGGCAAAGAGATGAATCCAATGGAATAGGTCTCAAATAATGGTGAAAAAATTTCCAGACTTTTTTTTATGGAGTTATACTCCTGTCTGAAGAATACTGTAGAGAGGAAATGCCCAAATGTTTAACCAAAAAGAAATGTGTATTTACTTGGCAACCTGAACACAGTTGCGCGGCAATAGATCTTGTATGTTTTAATTTGTTTATGTTTCTGTCCCCCAAGGGTTAGGTATTCAAGGGTTCTACAGACAAGGATTTTCCCTATGCTATAGCTCTCTGATATACATGTGGGGTCCAACAGTAGTACTCAGCCCAATATCTCAGAGCACTAATTAAGGAGGATAGACCATACCCTTAGCCGCACTACCCGACTACCCAGGTACTAGAGAGTATCTTCCTGAGTGTTGTTCTCAGTGACACTATAGCAGTTAGGAGGCCGATCGGTTTATCTAAAGAGGGCTTCAGGTAATCTAGGCCGATCCGTACACAGGTTTTGTCTGATGTGCTACCACTCGAAGGGGTATCAATAGGGGTTACAAGGGTGGCCAACAGATGAAGGCTTAAGTACCACTTGTATTTCTTGCATGTATGAATCCCTCAACCGCGGGTTTATGCACGTAACGAAAGATCTATGTGGATTAAAGACGCCGGAATACGTCTCTACCCTGAAATAAAAAATTAACCCACACTTTCTACCGAGGAAGGTGCTCTGATACCACTTGTAATATACCAGATATAAAATGTATGCATAACTAAAATAAAATGCTAGTAATGGCAGAATAACAACAATATAACCATAACATTCACCACAATAACACTAAAATGATATAAGAATAACAACATAAATAACACTTTGAATCTGAAAGCAATGTTCACGGGCCTCTTCGAGGGGAAACCTCCAGTTGAGCAGAGCTCTATTACAATAATATCCAAGCTAGGGTTCTAATACCCTCGACTCCTATTTATACTAAAAATACGCATCTAGAGGAAGACCCTTCTAGAAGTGGAAGCTTCTGTTAGGTCTTCTTACATCCACCTTATTCTATTTTATTGAAATACCTTATTAATATTGACCTTTATTACATCTGAATATATTTCTCTACCTATGTGTTGGTTAGGACCCTAACAGTAAGTTTCAGTCTTTGTTTGATGAATAAAAGAATCTCTTTCCCCTGTCCTAAATGATGATGTTTTTTCTATTTTATTTGATTTATACATATAATTTGATATATAACCCTAATTTATGAATAGAAATAACATTCTTGTAGTCCTTGTTTTCCTAGTTTTGGATGCAGGTCAACCTTGGGAGGAGACTTGCAGTATTTGGAACTACAACGCTTGAGGATATCATCATCAGGTGTGGGATAAAAGGTACAGTTACCAATATTCTCTCCTACTGATTTATGTTCATTTATTTTGGTATGTTTGGGGTAGAGTAGAAAATAGATTGATTGTTAGATGGTCATTCGCTCTATCTATATCTTAAACCTTGGTATAGTTATAGGGGGGATTTTCCCACTAGCATAGATGGTTAAGGATTTTAATCCCATGTGGTTATGTTTATGGTGAGGGAAGGTCGATATATGAACCAACATCGGGGAAGGAATATTGCCAGGGAACTAATTGTGAATGGATAGAGAGATGAGAGTGATAGGTTTGTGACTTGGTGCTAGGTCAACTCGAAGGTTAGAACAGAGAGTGTAGTTATGACCCCCGGGATGGATATATATTATGGTATTGGGGAACAAATATACAGTCGAGGATAAAGGGTGAAGTAATTGGGGATTTGTATGGAGGGAAGGTGAAAGAGTCACTAGTATCAAAGATGTTAGTAAAGTGAAAAATATTGGGGATAGATTTTAAAGGGACAGTGTTTAAAGAAATATAAAATTAAAAATAGACCTAACCCTAAAAATATTACCATCAAATGACAAGGATGGTTTTATGGATTACCTGGGCACTTGTTATGACACGTGGAGGTAGAGGGTAGGTTGAGGAAAGAGTAATTTTGAACTCGTGATATCTTGATAACACTTCTCTTTTCCCTTAGAGGATTGGTGAATGCACTATGATCATCAAGTCTCTCAGGTGCTTGAAAGAAACAAATAGTTAGAATAGTTAATGGGAGAACCCTCTTATAGCCATCGAGCACATTTAATGCAATTGGAGGGTTTTAGAATACTGTACTGGAAGCAATGTTGAGAATTCCTTCGGTGTGAAACAGAGGTGTTAACGGGAAGGTATATGATATGTACTGGAGGATATGGTGAGAAAATATCTAGTGTATACTGAAGACATTAATGTGAAGTATGTCAATGTATATTGAAGGAGAATATGGGAATTCCTTCAGTTCTACCAGAGGAGTTTGTAATAACTCCTCAGGTCGAACATGAGGATTTGGAAATAAGTCAACCAATGGTAAGAATAGTGTTTCAAAGGAGTTTGGGGGAAGTTCTTTTATGATCATCGGAGCACTTGAAGGGAACTCCTCTAATGTACACTCAAGGAGTTTACAAGAACTTTCCCAATGACCAAAACTTACTCTCAAATTATGCCTAAGTATCAAGAACAAAGATTCAATCCCAACCAAACTAAGAAAATTAAAGTGGCCTTTTTAGAGAGGGTTAATCAATGATCAATATTAAGGAAACATTTTAAGCCCGTAATTTTTTATAGAAAAGAGGAGGCTCCATTTTCTTGGAGAGAGGATTTACAAATAAATTTACAAGAAAAAGGAGGTTGTTGATGCCTGACAAAACAAGGTTCTACAAGCCAATATTTCCAAATTTTCCACCCAAAAAGTACAAAAATCGATGAAAAAATATATAAAGATACATTTATGATCATACCTCCCCATTTAGGGAGGCTTTTGGAACCCAAAATATTTTACTAAATGGGGCAAATAAATTTTTCCTCTACCTTCTCCCTAGAGTACCATTTTTCCTTTCTTGGAAGTTGTCCTCTCATCCCGACCTATCAAAGTTCATGTTACCCTCATCTAGTTGTTTTGGACTTCCACCAGTAGAAAAAGACAAATTTATGACTAAAAATTGCATATAAATGACCAAGTTTAGTCATGTGACTACTAGTGGTATATTGTCAAACATATATAACACGAACAAATATATGACTAAAACATTTTAGTCATTTACTGGTTGTTTTGGTTGATCGTTTTGGTGGTAACTTAATCATTTTTTTAGTCATTAATTGTTGTTCACTGGTCATTTATTTGGTCATGGTAGTCCATTATTTTCATCAAC
The DNA here is from genome assembly GCA_032191745.1 of Picea mariana. Lineage (NCBI taxonomy): Eukaryota > Viridiplantae > Streptophyta > Pinopsida > Pinales > Pinaceae > Picea > Picea mariana. The sequence continues at coordinate 174,808 of JASDQU010736367.1, read as the reverse complement.
AAGTAGTAAATTTATTCATTTGTATCATTTATTTCCGTCAACTAGTAATATATTTAGTCATCGTAATCATCATTTTTCATCAACGGGTAGTATATTTAGTCATTGTAATCATCATTTTTCATCAACTAGTAATATATTTATTCATTTTTATTCTCTATTTTCCATCCATTGGTAGTATATTTAGTCATTGTTGTAGTCATTTATTGTCATTAACTAGTCATTTATTTAGTTGTGGTAGTCATTTATAGTCGTCGACAAGTAATAAATTTAGTCATTTGTATTAGTTATTGTCGTCAACTAGTAGTATATTTAGTCATTTTGATTCACTAATTTATGTAAATTGGTAGTGTATTGATATAATTTTTATTAGTTGCATAATCATTATATTTACTACAAGTTTAGTAGTAAATGTTCAATTATATAATGATATGAATAATTTATTATTTACCATAAATTAATTGTGTAATGCATAAATAAACATGGTACTAACTTAAATTAAAACATTAAATAACTTAGTATTAAACTTAAATTAAAACATTAAATAACTTAGTATTAAGCTTAAATTAAAACACAAAATAAAAGATAAAATATTGATTCTAACATGATCATGATAAAAAAACTGAAGTAATATGTCATAAAATCAAATTAAAACATATAATATTGCAATTTAAATGAAGTGCAAGATAACCATATATATAATAAAAAATGTTAAAAGTAGTACAGTGTTGTGACTGAGAGTTTCCAAGTATGCAAATACACCATAATATAATATCCATGAACAATGTACACTCAAACTACTGAATGTAGAAAAATTCAAATTAAAACATATAATATTGCAATTTAGATGAACCGCAAGATGATCACACACACACACACAAACACACACATATCAAAGTCCACAAATACACCATAATAAAACATCCATCATAATAAAAGATCCATGAACATTAATATACATTCAAACTACTGCATAAACATAAAATCAAATTAACACATAATATTGTGAATTGCAAGATGATCTCTCTCTCTCTCTCTCTCTCTCTCTCTCTCACACACACACACACACACACACACACACACACACACACACACACA
>JASDQU010736367.1:147597-173682 GCA_032191745.1 Picea mariana | reverse complement strand
ATGTCAAAGCAGTACAGTACTGTCACTGAAAGTTTCCAAGTTTTCAAATACACCATAATATAAAAAATCCCTAAACATGCATTCATTCAAACCACTGTCACTGAGAGTTTCCAAATCTGCAAATACACCATAATATAAAATATCCTTGAACATACATTCAAACAAGTGCATAAAAGTAGTGGGCCAAGTTGTCAAACAACTGTGATAAAAATCATCTATGTCATTTTTTGCAAATATTTCGAAGGCCATCACGTGAAGCTTCCTTCCTTCTCTTCCAGACGGACAAATCCATCTATTTTTTCTTCATATAGAAGGGGTATGTTACTTGTGACATTTATAACATTTACATTTGTGTCTCCTGATCCACTCAATTTCACTCCATGTATAATAGATAATGAGTGAATCTGTTCAATGCCCACAGTAGCATCGTCATACGGATCCAACAACTTTACTTAGTCTCCTTCTTGGATTTTACGATCTATACATTTCTATAAAAACAAAAAGAAATACACATTATCTTGAGATATAAAAAATGTTAAAACAAGATATGAAAAATGTTAAAGCAAGAATTATATTCTAGTATTTAGCATATAATTATTGCACTCACCTCGAATTCATTAGTACCACTATGAGTATACTGTACATTATTCTCAAGTTCAATGTCAATATGATCGCTATCAATATTGATATCCCTTAGTGCATATTTCATAGCTCTTTTGATAAGGACTTGTCATTTTCGTCGTGTTAATTTTATAGATTTTCACTGCATGTGGTTTTATCATGCACAAAACATATACAACATTCAAAAGTACGAAGAATGTCTTATTAAGAATTAAAAATTATAAAGAATGCAAGAAATAAATTTTTGTCAAAAAGAACATTTTAAGCGTGAAAATTTATGACAAAACATTGGGACAAATTAACTATCACAACAAAAATTTCTTTACCTCAAATTCAGCACCACTATCAACAATGTCCTTTACACATTGTTCAGTGAGTTCTTGATGATCACTATGACCAATATTGACATGCTCTTGTGAAATCTTCAGAGCTCTGTTGACGTAAATTCTTTTTCCTTTTGGTGAGACTGCATGTTTCGTATGATTTCTCTGCATGTGGTTTAACCATCATGCAAAAAAATATACAACATTTAAAATTAGCAGCAAAATGTCTCCAAGGGAACTATTCTCTTTTTCAAACAATAAAACAACAGAATCGCAACAAGCATTGGTAGAGATATAAAAAAAGAAGTGCAGAACATGAAACATTGTGATGAGCCTTCGAATCTATTTTATGATATGATATCTATGATATTAAAATCATTAAAAACATTATTTTACAAGAAATGATCTCATTTTCCAAGGCAGTTAACCTTACAATTCATAACTTTGGATATTTTTAGTCGAGTTGTCGTAGCAAAAAGTAGCATTATATGTAAATAGTAAAAACAATTAAGCATAAAGAAACTCTCAATTATCTATAGTTGCATCACCTTAGCAAAAAGGAGCATTATATTCAATATCAGATAAAGGTTAAGCATCAGGAAGAAAGGGATACCACCTGTATAGGAGTTGACATTTACATCTTATAATAATTACCTACATAAATTATCTCAATAAAAACAAACTTCTTTATTTTTTATTTCTCTCGTATTTATATATTTCCATATGCAATACCAAATCAACAAAGGAATATTGATAATATACTGAGTTCTGTGGAACCTAGGGTTGTGAACTGGTACATTGTCACAAAAGGAGAGAATGAGGAAGAAAAGAGGTTGAATGCAACCTATATAATGAATGTGGAAATGAAGCTTGGATGCTCATTTTTCCTTCGACCTGAAGACATTGTTGAGGTCAATCCTAAAATGATACTTATATTTATTTCAAGCATTATGCTTTGGAGTCTTACAAAACAAACCATTGAAGATGCAGGGATTTTAGACGATGAAAATGGAAGTCTAACTAGTAGTTTCTCAAACCTTGTTATTGATGACAGTACTTCAAAGGATTCATTACCACTTTATAATGGAAGTGAATATATATTACAATGGCATGCTATGTGGAAGTATTGGTTTCAAATCATTGGATTCAGAGCCAATTCACCCAGGTGGAGATTCAAACTTTAAAATAATAATATGCATCCATGAAGAAGGAGAAGGGTGAATTAACTGTTGGGGATTTGAGAATGACTAAACTGAAATATTTTTGAGGAGTTATTCATTGAGGAGGAGGTAGGAGTTGTTGTAGGGGAATACCATTCGAATGCAAAATAGATTGTTGATTTAAAAGGTTTTCTACGGATTTATCTTAATTTGAAGACATAGGTAGATACAAAATTAAGTGATTATGTTGGCCCTTGACCAAGTTTTGAAGAATACTTGGTCATATTTGACTGGTTTTGGGATTATGACAGCTTGCCAAAGATGGAGCGCAACGCAAAGTGGAAATTAGGGAAGCAAGACCTAATTTTGGGTCCCTTTTAGGGTTTTGGGTTGATGTAAAGGGAAAGGGATGTCGGCCCATGGGTTTACCCACACTTGGGCCCATTTTATAATCTATAAATAGGTACTTAGGCAATGTAAGTAGAGGATAGTAGTACATCTATGTGATGTATAGATAAAGGCTTAGTGCTAGTAGCTGGATCTGTGTGATTGAATTTATATTGCAAGTGCTCTATGCATGATTGTAAGGAGATTGAAAAGCTAAGTGCAAGTTGTTGTAGTTTTGTGCTGAAGTGCAAGGAAGAAGGATCTAGCGAGCTGCGCAGATCTTATGTCGTGTGCGAAGTAAGGGTCACTAAAGCTCTGTGATTTAACCGCTTGACCAAGATAATATTAAGAAGAAGACTTTGTGGACGTAGCCCCAGGGTGAGGGTGAACCACGGTAACTTTGTGTATTGTGCTCTGTGCTTCAACCTAATGTGTTTATTTCCTTCTTAGCTAAGTGCTTGTTGTGATTAAATAGATCTAGTTATGCTCTGTACTTATGATATATGAATGAATGTTAGATCTGATATATAATATGCTTAGTGCTTGATCTACTGAATCTAATCTATATTTTTGCGGCTAAGTATTGAATCATCTTTAGTCTAAGTATTCACTGTGATGCTCTGTGCTACTTGTGAAGTACCATAAAGGTTAAATATTGATGAATGATCTATGCTAAGAGCCCTGTAAAAGATATAATCATAGATCGGTATCCCAGCTAAGGTTGCAAACATCTGATTCCTGCAACCACCTCTGCCTCTACCTCGGGTGAGACTTCATCTACTTTACAGGTGTTGCCGAAAGGGCTAGTAGTTAGGGTTTTGTTGGTGCACTCTTGAGCGTTGAACCCTAGGTCTTCCCCTGTGCCAACAAATGGTTCTGTTGCCGGGACCTGGAACTGTGATTGTTGGGAACTAAAGAAGAAAAAGCTTTGTGCGAAATAAGCTCTGTGTGTAGATCTGTTGCCCTAGTGCGCAATATTCTACTTGACCTACGAAGCTTTGTGCCGAGAAAGAAAGGTCAGATCTAAAGGAAAGAGTTCATATCTGCAAGAAAGAGGTTGATACTGAAGAAAATAAATGAGATCTGAACACTTTATTCTCTAAGAAAGGTAAAAGTAGAAATTTCTGTAGAAAAGAGGTAAGATCTGTAAGCTCTAGCCCCTAGTAAAGGTAAGAATAGTTCAAGTTTTAGATCTGAAAGCTTTGTGCTCTATATAGGTAAGATAAGTGGAGATTTTTTGTTTTTGAAGCATGAATTTAGGTACGATTGATAGATTTTGTCCTAGCCTAAAAAATAGAGCATTGTTAGATAAAATAAAGTTTGATATGAATAGGTCTAATAGGAATAGTGAAAGATATGTTATACCTATGCATAGAAAGAATTTTTGGACTAACCAATGGATGCAGGATCTTAGAAAGAAATTTTTGCAGGCTAGCCATCATGATCCTAGCACGCAGTACAAGAAGAGTTGGGGATCATGGACGAGAAAGAGATGATTAAATCTTTGTTACAATTGCAGAAGACCAGGACATCTTGCTAAGGAATGCCCTAGGAGAAACCCTAGTTGCCTCTGTTGTAAAGCTATGGACCATGAAGTATTGGATTGCCCTAGAATGATTGCTAGACTTGAAAAACTAAATATGGAACAAGCAAACTCTGAAGGAGATCAAGAGACTAAAATTATGGAAGAACCCCAAAAAGAATCAGAGATCATGTTACTGAAAATAAAAGAAACCCTAGATGATCATAAGGATGTCAGTTTGTCAGAGATCTTCAAAGAAAAGGAGAAAATCGAAGTAAGAATTTTAGACTTCGACATTGACTATGCTTTGGATGAGGGAACACCGATGAACATTATGACAGAAAGCACTTGGGAAACCCTAGGAAGGCCTACTCTGGTCCCTTCACTAAGAACAATCAGATTATTTAAAGGCAAAATGGTAACCCTATGTGGCAGAATTACCCAGATAGCTATGAGTACCCATGGAACTTTGACAAAGGAAGAGTTCGAAGTCATTAGATTTATTGAGGACCATGTCCCATTTCTAGCTTTGTTAGGAAAGATCTAGATTGAAAAAGACCAGATCTAGAGAAAAGAAGAAAAGGAAGCCCTAGAACAGAAGAAGCAAGAACTCATGGAATTTATGACTAGAAGGATCACCTACTTGATGGACGAACAAGAGAACAGATCTCAGCTGTTAAACACCAGGGACCTAGATGTCGAAGCTATAAGAGCGTTAGAGGAACCATAGAAGACCAAAATACCTAATCCATATGATGAAGGAGTATTACCCTTGGATCTGAAGAAAGAACCTAAGCAGAGCGAAGTGACTATGTCTAGAGAAGATAAGACTCGGAATGGAAAAAGGATGACCGAGACTAAGCTCACTGGGAAAAAGGCTAGGAAGCTAAGTAAGAAGAGGGCAAAAATCAGAAAGTTATAGAAGACTCCAGAGGAAAGTTCGCAGAAGGAAAAATCACAAGAATTGAGCTTCGCTGAGATATCAGAACAACTACATCTGGCACTTCACCATGGCGCAAAAATATAGTCGTTGGACCGATATACCCATTCAAATTCCACCCTGAATGGGTCGAAAAACAATTATGGGTTCCCACTAGACCGTTGGACAGCACCAGAATGGATAGAATGGAGTTAATGAAGGCCCCATATCCGTTGCAGGCAGAATGTTGCTAAGTTTCCCTACTTATTTTGTGACGGCACACACCGAGAATACTCTTTTCTAATTGATAATTTGAGCCCATAGTCTCTGAATTCATTTTCACACCTGAGCTAGTGGACCCAAGCTTGTATGTCGGACGAGCTCAACGTTGTTGAGAAAGTAGTTGAAGAATTTTTTATCGACCTAATGGCTGAGAGAGTCATGTCATAGAGAAGGATGTCTACAGGTGTGTAAGCATCATCGACAGGAGGAGTCCAAGCTTCTCCCTCCACTGCTCATGGAGCAGGACCTTCCAGAACCACGACCGAGACAAGAACAAAGAACATAGACGATATTTCAAATGCCAAGCTAATCCTGTGCATTCTATCGGTTTATATACCACCTTTGAGCGAAAAGATTAACTGCGATAGTGTACCTAGAGACTTTGAGTACACCTTGATCACAACGTATCTTCCGAAAGGGGTGTGCGCAGTATGTGCTGACCAGGATAAGCTCGCAACACTGAAATTTAATGATTTTAACCTCGGAGATTGCAAAACCTACAACATGTTAGCTCCACATAAATACTTAACCAAGACCAAAGGCAAAAATCCTCAGATTGTCCCGCATTCCTACACCTAGAACCTCGTGCAGTCCACACTACTCAACGTAATGAAGATCCCTCACTTCGGCAGACACCGGGAATTCAATGCATGCATCAGGTTGTTTTTGTCTTTCTACCACGGCGGATACTTATGGTTGGACCGCCGCCTCACTGTGGATCCAACTCTGATCAATCAGATCATAGGAATTAGCATGCAAGGCCCTGACCCACAGGAATTTTACCCAGGAAAGACCTCAGACCAAGCACTAGCACAGCGGATAAAGGAAACTTATGGTGATGTAGAGAAGGGTACGCGAGGATACAAGGTAGCCTCTATCTAGATTGGCACAATGCGCTTTGCATGTCAGCTGATCGCGGGCAAGTTAGTTCGTAAGAACAGACCAACACAGGTGACTGGCTTCGTAGTTGACCTCGCAGGGAAGTGCATCGAGGGACTACAGATGAATTGGGCACAATATCTTTTAAACCAGTTAGAGATGGATTGCAGAGGAGCACAAGACCAAGGGTATCAGTTCCAATTTATTTGGTTGCTCATACTGATCACTTTCGTCGCTTGGGAACTACCAGAGGGAGCCACTTTTTTGGAGATCAAACCTTTCGAACCACTAGCTACAAAGTTCTGTTGCTGTAGTGATCTAGCGACATGAACAAGCAGTGGCAATCCAATGTTGTCTTACACACCTAATTCAACCAACCGAAGAATGCAATTCAGTCTACACCGCGAATCACCCCAAACGTACTTCATAGGTTTAGAACTTTGATGAAATTTAGCATGGACTGCCACTTCACCTATATTACAGTGCGTGGTGATGAGCATAAACAACAACTCCAATCTTACTACAAGATGACAAAATATGACTTGGAGGAGATTACCAAGGAATGGTCGATGGACCTCCTTGTTACAACAGACCCCACAGACATGTCCGACAAGGAAAGCCCTCAAGCTATGCTGGATACACCTGGACCAAGAAGGAATAAGAAGGATAACGAAGTTGAAGATGTCCCTAGCATGTCCACGAAGACTACTTCGATCTCACCTGCACAGGGAGGTGATGGTGACAAGCTAGGTGGTACAGAAGTTGAGCAAAACAAAGGCGAGGCTACTCCACCTAGAGAGGAGTAGGATCCCTCCATGAAAAGAAAGATGACACTACCAAAACCCTCCTCTTGAAAGAAATCTAAGGCCACCCGGACCATGCTTAAAACTACCCTTACCCCGGATGACTTCGACTTCTTAATTGCCATGCTGAATGATGTTTCACTAGAGTTCACAGAAAAGAAAGAAGCAAAGTAGGAGGAACTATTCAACTGAATCAAGGGTGAACTCAAAGAAGTGCAGCAGGCACTCCAGTCCAGCCAAGAAGTTTCTACAGCGCCCTTGATAAGCAGAACATTAGGAACAAGCGATGAGCCCACTCAATTACACTAGATCGCTGATCAAGTCGAAGCTTGCCTTCGATGAGCTCAAGAAGACACAACACAAGCCACCCAGGCTTTGATGCAAGCACAAAAAGCACTTCTAGAACAATAGAATAAGGAAGAACGAGAAAATATTGCTCTGAAAGTGAAGTGGGACAAGGAAAAGGCACAGTTTCTAGCAGAGAAACTTGAAGTACAGGAAAGGGTTCACAAAGCACTGCACTCTGTGAAGGTCATAAAAGTGAAGATGGAAGACCGTCTCCCACAACAACTGACCCAACTGGAAGAAGTAATCCAGTAACTCCAACAACGCATCACAGATTTCGAGCTCCACACCGTGCCCGAGACCCCCCAAGAAATAAGAGATCTAAGAGAGGCCACTGCTCGAAGCGCAGTTGACCGATTAAAAACCTTTTCCTTGGAATGCAAGCAGATGAGTGCTAGAAGCACCCAGAATTATGAAACCCTCATAGAGAATCCAGAATTGCAGACATTGAAGGCACAACTCCAAGAAGAAAAGAAACATGCAGACACGCTAGAGGTGCAGATAAAGACTTTGACCCCAGTCAAAAGAATGAAGAGGTTCACAGAGCAACGCACAACCCAACAACAGGTACATACGCTGCAAAGTAAAGTGATGGAAGTCTCCCAATGACTTCATCCAATCCAAGAAAAGGCATGCCAACTGTTCGATGAACTTGAAAGCCAAGGAGATGAACTCGAACAGTTTTTCATCACTACAGAACAGTGCCTGGAAGGACTTCTCAATGACACAGTAATCCATGAATTTACTTAGCAAGAGGTTGTCGCACTGCAGCATGTTGAAGCAGCTCGAGCCAAGCTCAAGGCATTCGAGGTGGAATTGATCAGACCTGAGTGACTCGGGACGAGTCACAGGTGAGTGTTGGGGGCCTGTTGGCCCTTGAACAAGTTTTGAAGAATACTTGGTCATATTTGACCATTTTTGGGACTGCGACAACTTGCCAAAGATTGAGTGCAACACGAAGAGGAAATTAGGGAAGCAAGACCTATTTTTGGGTCCCTTTTAGGGTTTTGGGTTGATGTAAAGGGAAAGGGATGTTGGCCCGTGGGTTTACCCATGCTTAAGCCCATTTTGTAATCTATAAATAGATACTTAGGCAATGTAAGTAGAGGATAGTAGTACATCTATGTGATGTATAGCTAAAGGCTTAGTGCTAGTAGCTGGATCTGTGTGATTGGATGTATATTGCAAGTGCTTTGTGCATGATTGTAAGGAGATTGAAAAGTTAAGTGCAAGTTGTTGTAGTTTTGTGCTAAAGTGCAAGGAAGAAGGATCTAGCGAGTTGCGCAGATCTTCTGTCCTGTGCGAAGTAAGGGTCACTAAAGCTCTGTGTTGTAACCACTTGACCGAGATAATATAAATAAGAAAATTTTGTGGACATAGCCCCAGGGTGGGGTTGAACCACGGTAACTTTGTGTATTGTGCTCTGTGCTTTGACCTAATGTGTTTATCTCCTTCTTGGCTAAGTGCTTGTTGTGATTAAATATATCTAGTTATGCTCTGTGCTTATGATATATGAATGAATGTTAGATCTGATATAGAAGATGCTTAGTGATGGATTTTCTGAATCTAATCTATATTTCTATGGCTAATTACTGAATCATCTTTAGTCTAAGTATTCACTATGATGCTCTGTGCTATCTGCGAAGTACCATAAGGGTTAAATATTGATGAATGATCTATGCTAAGTTCCCTGTAAAAGATATAATCACATATCGGTGTCCCAGCTAAGGTTTCAGAGATCTGAGTCTTGCAACCACCCCTGCCTCTACCTCGGGTGAGACTTCATCTTCTTCGCAGGTGTTGCTGAAAGGGCCAGTAGTTAGGGTTTTGTTGGTGCGCTCTTGAGCATTGAACCCTGGGTATGCCCCTGTGCCAACAGGTTCCAAGAAAAAAAATGCATTTCTAAAGACTGCCACAACCACCTTTCTTCACACAATTGGAGAATCTGAGAAGGTGGAATTTTTTTCCCATATCAATAGCTACCTTAGAGATGATCCAGTGGTGAAAATATACCTTCCAATTGATCGTATGACAAATGATCTCTTTGATATAGTGAAATATGGAATTCTTCTATGCAAATTGATCAATGTGGTTGTTCCTGGAACCATCGATGATGGAACAATAAATACGAAACCAAAGCCTAATCCATGAGAAATAAATGAAAATCATACACTTTGTCCCAATTCTTCAAAGTCCATTGGATGCACAGTATTTAATATTGGAACACGAGACTTAGTTGAAGGGGGACCTCATCTTGTCCTTGCAAATTTCAGAAACAAAATCAAGTTTCAATATTGGACAAAAAGAAATCAACCTGCATCTATTATGTTTTATTTAGTAGAGCTTCAACACAAAATGGGACTATTTTTTGTATTTCCACACACATATATTCACTTTTAGGGACATATTTTTGTAATCTTTCAGGGAGATATCATGCATTGTTGCTACTCAACAATATTTGCAAGTATCAAACATACTTGATAGTTTAAAGGCAGAACACAGAGCTGATTCTAGAAATAGAGGATGATACTACACAGTGCAAGGCCACTGTGAAGCAAGATGAAGAAGAAGGCTTGTCCACATGCAACCAGACTGTCCTAGAGATTTAAGTGAGTGCACTAATTCTCAGAAAGAGAGTGTGAGCGAGATCACTTAAGAGTTCACTGTGAATGTTGTATATTGAGTGGAAAAACAAAAAAGACCTACAACTTCTAGTTCAATTTACAAGCACAAAAAATAGTCAAACAAGAAGAAATGAGATACAATAGGTTGTTTTGCAAGAAGAAATGGCATTCACATGTTCAAACAAGAAGAAATGAGATCAATATATCCTCTCACCTCACTTGAATCAGTGGAATTATGTTGATTCCATGCAGAAATTATAGGCTGAACAGAGGCAACCAACTATGAAATTGTCTCACTGAGATCATGTATGCAACTCATTACATGTTGGTACCCAACACTCGAGTTGACATCATTTGCAGTGGCTCTTACTGGGATACTTTCAAATCCAACTGAAGGTTGTGAGATCTCTATTGACACTCTAGATTTGCACTTGATCTTACTATCATATTTACAAGGCTCTAATGTTGCCATATACTAGACAATATCTCTTTCCCTTGGTTCTCTATTACTATTTTCCACTTAAAAGACAATGTCAAGTTTCAACATAGTCAGTTAAATAAACAAATAGAAATAATTAACAATTTAAATTCAACCAAAAAACAACATTTACTTTCAATTTGTCTCTTTTGGCCTGCAACCAGCCTCGACCAAATGTATATGGATCCCTCACATTATCTCTTGTTTTCATGCCTCTGGTCCTCTTTATCAAATATTCTTCGAAACACATAGTTTCCTTCAATGCTTCCCATTCTTTTGGAGATAGAGTGGATTTTGTCCTATATTTTCCTTCAATGATTAATTTTATGCAATTGTATCTATAGTTGTTCATTAGAAGCCTCATCTTAGACTTGTAATATTTCCTAGAGATTTGTCCACCAACAGTCTCAAAAGAATTTTCCATTTTTTGTATAACATTTTCCACACATCATGGATCTTGATCTGCAAAATTTGATTTGGTAATATCCAAATGGGCCCTACATATTTTTCCCAACTTGGAGACCCACCTTGTTGCATTTGGCCCTATGGGCTCACCATCTTTCGACACGTCAACCAAGAATGGATTCTTACCTTCTATTTTCCTTTCTTTTGCATTCCTCTTTGTAAATCTATACAAAACATGACTCAATCTTTGTCTTTTAACAAAAGTGGACACATCTTCTGAACCACTAGCAATATTTCTAGTTGATTTAGTTCCATCAGTAGAAGCAATAGGTGTATTTTGAAGCACAACATATGTAAGTCTATTATCTTCACAAATTGCATTAACTGGTGTTAGAGTTCTATATTCCAAAGTATCAAATGGTGATTTAATATTTCTCCTTTAGTGAGCTTATGCTGTAAATAATATTTCATTCTGCAAATGATTTCCAAAGGAAAAGAAAAAGAGAAAAACAAGAAAACCCCATCAAAAGAAAAATAAGTTCGAATCATACATTCTAATCATGATCAAACATTTTAAATTTGTTGTTGTTAGGTTAGAGAATAAATTTAGCCAAACTGTCTAATCTTGGCCAAAGGAGTTAGGTAGAGGAATAAATCAATCCAACAGTTTAAGCTGGATTAATGAGTTAGATGCATAGGTTAGAAGACAAGTTAGGTGAATTTTCCTTTCAAAGAAAATTGAAAAGGGTTTGCACATTAAAATGCACCCTAAAGTGTTGAAAATAGCTTAGTTTAGCATAGAAAAATAAATTATAATGTAATGTTTTCAAAAAAGAAAAATTTGGCTTTGTGACATGTGTATTTTTATCCAAAGTACGGAAGTTGACAAGACATTTTTCGGACTAATTTCCCTTGGCGGCGCCATCTCGTACCCGATCAACGACCCTAAATTACTTTCTCCCCCTTGACCTACCTACCTTTATCGGCGGAGGGGGGGTCCGAAAAGTGGTTTTCCTTGCTCATTTCCCACATAATGTGGCACATCCTCAGTGTTTTGCACCCCCCTCCTATTTCCACATGCCTCCGACACCCCCCTCTGAAATATACCAAACAAAAGATTGATACCATGCACTCTCCCCTCCGCTACTACGCCCCTCTCTATACATGACACTTGTCCCACACAACATACCTGTTGGCCAATTAAAACCTTCCCTGTGATCGTTAGATGTCCTGTAACGATCCCGCTCCATAACGGATGTCACTGTACACATAAAAACTCCTGATTCATCATGTTGCATTTTTTGTTGAATAAGACCCTGTGAATATCGTGTCGAGCTAAGCTGTCAAATTGCCATCACCATCTCTCACCGTCAATAGGAGAATCTCTCTTCCGGTAATTACAACATCGTCATCCATTTTATTGTTGATTCTGTCAATTATGTCTCTCAAGGTCAAGTTTGTCGATGCTTGTGAAAACCCAATGATTCCCCTCCCATCGACATGGACCACATCCCTCTGGCAGATAGAGACTACAAGGTTACAGAGTCGAAGTGTGAATTCAATTTCTTCGAACTGCACTCTTGGATAAAAGAATTTTTCCTCGACCAGAGCGATGAAATTGGAATCTGGGAGTCCAATTTTCCACTTTATATGTTTCCTCAGACTTATCATTTCCTGTAATTTGTCCTCAGATGCCAAGACAATTATTTTCCAGGCCAAAGAGTCATTTCCTCCCCCACTGGTTAAATATTGTTCATAATTACCTATGAAACCAACGAACAAATGTTACAAATCCCTAGAAATGACTCAACTACTTTGTTCTTTGTCGAAGCCCAAAATGACTAATACTAGAAGTTAACCTTTCCCCAAAGAACCCAGATTTTTGAGATTATCCTCCCCGAAGATGCCCAATTTTCCAAGAAAAATCCACCATACCCCTCGTCCATTTTTACATTGAAAGAAAACCATATCATATATGTTAGGTTATTATTCTGATGAATGGGTATATGAACCTATTATGGGTTTTCTGTCCATATTTTCTACAAAAGAAAATCTTACAGTGAAGTTCAATTTTAATCAATTCCTGGCTGATAGCATTCATGAGAAATTCCTTAAGTTTCCAACTGAGAGAATGTTCAAATACTCGTCAATGTTGGTTTATATGTTCTTATTTTATCAAGCAGATATATTTCCTTTTTCACTTCAAAAGTTAAATGAGCAAGGAGTCCCACAATCAGTCATATTCTGGACCTCATTGGTGAGGAAAAACTCAACAGAGTATAGTTTCAAGGATTTCATTGACCAATTCATCCATCTGACCACTTGTTTTCTAAACAACACCACAAAACCTAGGATTAGTGAAGAAATTCAAAAGGTTTTGCACCAATCTAGTCAGTCCAAGACAGGTGACTAGTATTTATACCAAAACTATACAGAGATCAGAGTGTATGGATGTGAGCTTCCACCTTACAAATTTCCTAAATACCTCCCAATGAGAATTTCTTCATTGAAGTATATAAGGAAAATGATAAATTCAAATTAAATTCATTTTGTAGAAGCCAAGAAGAAATCCCAATTTAGAATCAAAACTCAGATTGGGCCTTTCATTTGCAATAGCAGAGCAACAGGTGAAGAAGAAGACAACCTTTTGAAACAAATGAATTTTCCTTTGATCTTCACTTGGTATTATGACCCATTTGACATCATTTTTGAACTCAGGACCAAAAAAAATACCACTCCCTATATGCACACACAAAGGCCAGAAGTTGAAATATATATGAACCAGGATGAATGGGAATAAAACACATTGCAAGAACCAAAGGAGCAGCCTATATCTATAACCACTTCACAAACTACTACACCTCAAAATAAAGTAGAGAAAATATCAAGGAAGGAAGTTTCTCCTTCAGTCATAGAGGTATCAACTGAAGATTTTCAAGTATATATAAAGAGGACCAAAACTAGTCACACAGCAGGGTTGTTGAAGGAGGGACAAATGCAGTCCACAATAGTTTTGGAAGGACCAAATTCTTTAGCCCAGTCAGATAGTTTGTTTGCAGGTTCTCAATCATCACCATCCTCTCAAAGAAATCCAGAAACAACTCTGACAATTGAATCAGTTCATGGAAAAAAAGAGTCAAATATTTTTGACAAATATAAGGAAATCAAGCAAAGGAATGAGGTTCTCAACAACAACACTTACACTCAATTATGGAAGCAGACCTCTACTTATCAACAAAGACTATTATCATCTTTTGACATAGAGAAGGGAAGAATGCAAATGGAATTCTTACAGGCACAAGTCCCCTACCCAAATACAACAACATATTACAAGAACACTACTTTTGAGTTTGATATAAAGGATCTCCACCCTGTGGACTAGATGGATATGCAAAGACAGACATGAGAGATGATATTTTCTACTTTGAAAAATACCTCCATGATTGCTTCCAAATTGTAGGTATCCCTAAATATATCCACTCCCAATTAAAAATGAAAAAATATCTTCTTTGGCCAAGGATACTAAGATAAAATCCTTGGAAGAGTTGGTTCTTAAGATTGGATATGATCCAACTAATGTCAAATCAGCAGAGGAGTTGATAAAGAAAAATAATGTTCATATAGCATCACTTTGGAAATAGTTGAAGCTTCCAGCAATGGAAGATTCACTAACTAAAGAAGTAGTTGAGACAAAAATCCAAAAATAAGAAATGTTAAAATTGATAATCGAACAAAATGCACAAATTAGGGAAATGGAAGCAGAGATGGACATCTTGATCAAAGAAAAAGAGAAGAATGTACAGTTGGCCATGATTCCATTAGATGTAGTTCCCCTTACAGGTATCAGAACAATGTAAGTGTCCACATCAACAACAATCATAGTACAAACTTCAGATGCCTCTGACAAACTAGTAAAATCTATGAAGGATATGTCTATACAAGGGGAAGAGATTAAAAAGTTACACGAATAGGTAAAGACATTACAGGAGCTGAAAGCAATGTTCCAAGCTTCTCATCAAGCAGAAATGCACAAGTCTCAGAGGCTCAGTCGACAATTGCAACAATTGGGAAAAGAAACAGCCATGGAAAACACCTTAGCCCAAGCTAAGGAAAAGATATGGATAGACATCAAAATATCCATGACAGAGATTTGGCCCTCCATTTAGATCATTTTTTAGCAGCATGAATTAATCCAGAAAGCTAGAGGAGTCATTGAAATTATCAAAGAATAATTGGGAGAAAAACCAACAGAGGCCACATAACTCATCAGGTTTCTAAACTCTAAAAACAAACAGGAGTTAGAAGAGCTGGAGATAGAAGACAAAACTGAAACCATCTTGGAAATCAAGAAGGTTTTGACCAAGAAAGGCCTCATGTTGCAACTGGAAGAAAAATATCAGGACATGGACATAGGTGTGCAGAGGTTCTTCAACAAGTTTGAGTTGTTACACAAGAAAGGACTTCCTAGATTGTTAGTGCTAAATGAAAAATTTATCACTATGCCCGATTACAACCAAAAAATGAAGATAGTGGAAAAGGAAAATTCAAAGTTTGCAAGAATCCAAGGAAGAATCATTGGGAAAACATTCTTGGAAACATTACAGTTTGACTTGAGCACTCAACATGAAATCAATCATTCAACATGATATCAATCCCAAGTAAAAAGAGGTGGGATAAGCTATGTGAGTTACTTAAGTAAATATAGGTTTGATGTTTCATCCAGCAAGGAGAAACACCTAAGAAAATTCAAAGAGACAAGTCATCAACAACTTTCACCAAATCATCACCAAAAATCTGAGCATATCTACAAGATTCCTATATTTTTGTAATTTGAGATTCAGTTAGTTTAGATATCTCTCCAAAATATCCTAATCATTTATGAAAGGATCTGATGTAAATAATTGTATAAATACTTCTCCCTTCAAAGTATTGAGGGTTGATTTTTGCATCCAGCAAAGCTACTATGTATTATTCAAGAGGATCGACCAATAATAATAATAAAAAGACTCTTTCACAAGATTCTCGTGTTAGACTGTTGTTGATGTTCTTCTCTCTTTGTTTAATGTTTTTTCATTCTCTGTAATCATTACACGTGTTTCCAATTCTAAACATTCAAAGAAGGTTAAAGAACATAATTTATCTTAGTATACTTTGTTTCTAGTTTTTGAATGATTTTTATGTTTTTCAACTGAAATAAGTAAAAGAATTCTTAACTACTCTTTTGCTTGGTGGATTTTCCTCTCCTTTCTTCGTTGTCACTTCATATAATTTTACCAGATCCAAACAGTTTTGCTACCCTTCCCTATGAAGAAGCTTTATAAAATCTAAAACTGATCCTTGTTCTAAAAGACATACCCCATAGCCCAATGGAAATTTGTTATAACCCTAAACTACTCCATACACGCATACCTAGCATCAGGCCATCTTACTTGCTGTTTTGTCAAGTCATCACCGAGCAACTCTTCTTAAAAACCACAGTTTCAAAGATGTACACGACCTGCACCATTACTGCTTGCTACACATGCTTGTTTCACCACTACAGCTCGCGTGCGTATGCTAGCTGCACCACTACAACCCGCATATACTCACAAAAGTTGTAAAAATTAAAAAGTTGCAAGGAATTCATTGAGATTACAGGCTATTGGGTATTTTTCCAACTATCCCACCCCTATAGCCCATCACCCAATCGAATAACCATCCTTTTTGTCATATAAAAGGAGGTGTTGGGGTCTCACTCCAAAGCTAATCATAAGAACAATGAAACTCTTCCCATTTCACTTGCCCCAATAATTTGCAGCCTCATTGTGAGTTTTGAGCCAAAATTCCCTATTCTTGCCTTTTTCCTCATTCATAATCCTATGCCATTTCCCTAGAGAGAATTGTGAGAGGAGAAGGATACGTGGAAGTAGTTGGAGCTTGGTGAAGAGGATCCCGGACCAGGTTCGAGGAGCAGTCGCCAATCTCATTGTAAGTGACTTTGTGAGATTAATATAAAGAAGTACTTTTTCTGTCCCGCCATATGATGTGTTCAATCTTTATGTTTGATTTACATTTTATTATGACATCTAACCCACTAATTCATATATAAGATGCATGTTCGTAGTTTCTTGTTTTTCTTTTGGTGAATGCAAGTAGGCCTTGGGAGGATATTTGTAGTCGAGGAACAACTGAACGCAAAAGGATCGACACCAGACGTGGAGTTTAAGGTAGAGTTACCAGATCCTTATACTTTGTATTTTATGCATGAATGTGGGGTATTGTCAGGGTAATTGTTAAAATAAGGAGACTTTAGATGGTTAACTTTGCCTGCACGTTGAACCCTAGTGTAGTCCATAGGGGGGTTTTCCCGCTATAGAAGAATTGGCGACCCTACTGGGGAAACCTCTAGGGTTTTTAGGGGATATCGTTTTGGGTGTTTTAATTGGTTTAGATTACATTTTTGAGTTTTCAGTAAGTTGTTGTGTCTTCAAGGGAATATGGTTTGCCATACCAGTACTCCCTGCCTTGTTAGTCTTGATTGTTAGTTTTCTTTTTGAGAAGTTACAGAGGTGTATGTGGCCTACAGTGGGCCTACACATGTACATACACGCCCTACCTTTGGAAAGCTCGCGTACATATGAAGGTTGCTTAAGTGTCAGTAGTGTGCCTGTGTTAAGAAAGTATTTTTTTAAGAAGAGGTAGTCAACCTCTTCTCTGATTGAAGTCATACTTCTCAGGGGTTTTCTTGATCTAGTCCTGGTCTCTGTTGTTACAATCTTTAGCCTGGGTTTGACGCCAGTTAGCTTATTTCTTTATCAATATTTCTTGTGTTTTCTTAGTAAGGGTTTGAGATGAGTTAGTGAGTCTTTTTTTATCAGTCTTTCTAGAATTGTCAGTGAATCCCTACGATCCATAGTAGACCTGAAGTTAGTTTTTGGTCTTGTCTTGTCTTCACTTTTTCCCTTTCATTTTCTTTAGAAGAAAACAAAAATAAGTTATTTCAATTTTCTTATTTTGAAGCATAAAAAAAAAACAATTTTATTTCCTTGTTTGGTAAGTAGTTAGCTTAGTTGTCTTTGCTTAACAGGAGAAAGAGTGATTTATTAAGTTCTTTACTGAATTCTTAGAATACTAAGTAGCTTGTAGTCGAGTGAAATCTTGTTTTGAGTTTTTCTTTTCAAAGATCTTAGAAAAAATAGTTAAGAAAAGTTGGTTAAAGAGTTTAAATTTGCAAATCTTTATTTGTCAAAAAGAAGTAGTTTGCTTTCAGTTTCATTTAATGCTCTTCTCTTTCATCTCTTAAAATACACCACTATTTTCATCTCTGTTTCCTTGAATTTAAGACAAACCACTTAAAATTAACGCTTAATTAAAATTTATTAGACTTTTTGTTTGTAGGGTCCATCAACTAGTCTAGGCTAGAGCCTTGATTTAGGTTGGAGAGGAAACTTTTCAAGGCTATAAAACAAACATACGAGTCTGTGATAGGGAGTGTAAAAAGTCCAGTAAATGTGGAAGTTATCCGGGACCCCCCTCTAACACAGGGGATAAAAACAAGGTCGCGTGCGGAAAGATAGCGGAGATAACCCCTCCAAACCTGGACCAAGCGTAGTGGGGAACACATATAGAGGACTTGTCTTGGGATTCTGTTGATCAGATTTTCCACGGAGCTTCATGGGTCTCGAATTTGTTCGAGGTCCTCAGTCATCTTTCGGAACACTTTCTTTTGATACCCTCAATAGGTTTCGGTCTTGATACCCTACTCATTGCAGTCCACCCAACTGTCAACTATACCGGCCTGGTGACTGTTCGCGCGCTGGCAGCCTAGTTGCCTTTATTTTAGTGACTTACACAGGTGACTGCGAGGGTATACCATGGTATCTAGAGTAGACATCGGGCCACACTTTATAGAGTATACCTGGAGGGTGCTTTCGTATTCGAGTTGCACATGCACCAGTAAGTTTCTCTAGTGTTGGCTAGTGTAACTATTCCTTCAACTAGATAGTGGTTTGATTGCTTTATCTCATAGGAACTCTTTCTAGTGTGTGTTGGTATTCAACGTTAGTAAAATCCCTAGTGTGTCATTGATCTTCTCACACAATGGAATATCAAGAGCTCTATTGGTCGCGAAAGCTTCAGGGTCTGACACTGGTTGAATTGGATCCACCCCCGCCACCACGAAGGCGAAGACTTCACCATCAAGGGTCATTTGAGGTGACTGGGCCGCAAGAAACTATACCCAATCCATCCCTGAGAGGAGAACATTCGAATCTAGAGGAGCCTACCATTTCTGACCTTGGAGCAGAATCTCTCAGGCCGTATAACTCTCTGGTCACTGACTTGTCGATGCCCATCATGGTACAAGTTGTCCCCCCAAGGATAACTCATCACGAGTGTCATATAGTTTTACAAGCAGCGATGGAAGCAAACGCTACTACTTCGTCAGGGAGTCCTCACACTCCCTCTATGGTTGCCACTACAAGGGGCGTTTTGCCTCCCAACCCACCTTCATCGGTCTCGACCACCATGGTCTCGACCGCCTCTAATTTAGGTAGTGATATAATTCCATCTATGACAACGATCACTGCTCCGTTCACCCAGAGTGTGACAAGCCCTCCATTCTCATACGGGATGCTTGAATTTGATACGAACTATGTCTTGTCCTACTCCACCCTACAGACCATGGGTTTGGGGGAAGGGATCTCTAACGCTCCTTTGCAAGGTTCCATGGGGGGCACCTCAGCCCTTTATAATGCTTTCCCTTGTGGTGGGGGTCATATACCTCCATCATCCCCCTCGTTGGGTGATGATCCTCAGCAGCCCGCTTGGCCAAACATGAACTATAGCTTGTTCAGAGAAGGTATTCAAGTACTTTCTTCTAACACCATGCTAGTGGGTTCTTTGTCATTCTCTTTGTTTTGTGTGTTTGGTAACAACGCATTCTCGTCAGCTACCATCTCGACTGGGGGAAACCCTGGTTTTGGATCAGAAAATGTTGTGCAGGGTACTATTCCTACACAGGGGGCAAGCACCTCTCAAGGACCCTAGAATTCATGGCAGGGATCAATCCCCTCTTCAGGGATGTCGATCAAGGGCAACCCCTTCCATGGCCAATGGAACCCTGGGCAAGGCTCAATACCTATGCTCGTTGGATCGGCTAGGGGCAACCCTTTCCAGAACCTTCGTAACGTAACGTCGGGAGTAATACCTTCCCGGCCCTCAATGTCCAACTATGGGATTCAACCAATGACGTCTCAACAAGCACAATATCCGTACACTGGCCACAACCATGGTTTTTATCATAACCCTGATCAACAGCCTAACTTTTTCTGGCAACCTTGTGCCAGCCAAATTCCAGGCTCCTTTCCTCCTGTACATACTCAACAACCCAAGCTACCTTTTTTGGCAACATTGCATTTTCTAGACTTGTCAAGATTATTGAATGACCCAATCTGTCACGATCTACATTGGCCTCCTATGCCGACCAAGTTGCCTTCGAAAATTCCAAGTTTGAAGGTAAGCCTAATGAATATCCAGACAATCATGTGACCACCTTTCACCTATGGTGCTCATCCAACTCATTGAGAGACAACTCCGTCCATTTGCGTATTTTTCAACACACTCTTATCGAGAGTGCCACGAAATGGTACATCGAGATCGATCTCTCAAGATACTCTACTTTTGGCGAATTGGCAATGGTTTTTCTAAACCATTTTCAATTACCTGTGAGATTTGATGTCAGCATTGAACTACTAGCCAAATTTGAGCAAACAAAGGTTGATCATATCTCAAATCACATACAAGAATGGTGACATCGGAAGAGTTTGATAAAAGTGTCAGTCCCACCAGCTTTCCTGCTGGAGTGGTTCATTAAGTCTTTGGTACCTCATTTATCCAAAGACGTTGCAATGTCAGGATTGTTTTCTGACAAAGAGGCGATACTGAGAGCTCAACAACTTAAACTAATATACTCTCAGTCTGGTTTATTTTACGAAGTTTTTCCAAATGCACCACGGTCTATCCTTGACAGGACCATACATAAGTGTGGAGCACATGCCGATGGTATCAGTGGTTCAACACAAGTGAATCCTACTAATCAATTGTCAAATCAATTTCAACAATTGTCAATACAACAGACAACGGCCAGACAAACCACTGGTTTGGCTACTCCCCCTACTCAAACGTCGGATGTACACAGTGTGCAATCGACAAACCCAAAGACCAACCAATAGGCTGACGGAAATAAAAAACAACAAAAGAAGGGTAAGGGGGATAAGAAACCCACCAATAATGTAGGAGGGGGAAATACAGAGAAAATAAAGTCGAAGAATCTATGTAACATTTGCACGGAAGATCATCCAACTCACTTGTGCCCTCGGCTCGCGGAGGCCCAAAAGTTATCGGCGCAACAACAACCTGTTGTGTTGATGAACCCATTTCCACATGGGAAAAATTTAACTCAAGCCTCTGTGAACGTGGATGGGGGCAATCAGGGACCCCCTTTGTCATCTAGTAATCCCTCGACCTCGAATGTTTATATGTTGAAAGGTGATGCCCATATAGCGACTAGGACACACGATTACAGAATTCCAAGCACTTCTGATAAGGGTAAAGAAGATTAAAACCCATATGTTCCTCTCCAGATCGAGAATATGTTGGGCGAAACAATGACACGCATCCCGAAAGGGGCGTTCAAGAAATCTTCCCACAATCCAAACATGAGGGCCACCCAAAACTACTTTGTGGTGGAAGATTTGTCACAAAACCCTTGTGAAATGTCTACTTTGGAGGTCCTCCAGAGCTTCCATTCGAAGAGAAAGGCTCTATTAGCTTCCTTAGGATCTGCTGAAACTTGTAATCCGAGAACAAACATGCTTGATATGACCAACTTGAAACCTCGCCTCCTATACCATGTCGTGTTTCAGATAGTGGTGGCTTACACCACAAAATCTTTTACTCAGAGCATTTTATGCATGGTGGTTGATGAGGGTGCTTCAAAATGTGTGATGTCATTGGCGTGTTGGAAGACCATTCACCAACCCGTTTTGTCTCCATCACCTAATATTCTCACTGCTTTCGATTGTTGTTCATTCAAACCACATGGAATAATTCCTTCTTTTGTCGTGCAGCTAGGAGGAAAGACCATGTGCATCGAAGTTGAAGTGATTGATGTGCCTCTCAACTACAATATCTTGTTATGAAGGATTTGGAACTATGCTATCCATGCAGTGGTTGCCACATTTTTTCGGGTCTTGTTGTTTCCACATGAGGGTCGGATCGTGTCCATTGATCAATTGTCTTTCTCCCGTCCTAACCCTTCATCGGGGGAATCCACGGTCTCGATGATTGATAATCCACAGCCCGACGTCATCAATATTGGGGTTGGTTTTTGCCCGCCTTTGATGGGAAGTTTCGATTACCCGCCTCCGTCCGACAATGTCAAGTTGATATCAGTTGTCCCCAACCATCCTAAGGCTGCAATTTTTCAAGTGTCATCATTCCATACGAATTACTTTAACGATCTGTGGACTCTTCCTTCCCCATCAGTCATGATGGAAGGGATAGGGCATCGTGGCATGCCCATGCCTTTGTCTACGATAGACATTGCGTACTCTATAGTCCAACAAGCTTCTGTCGACCCCGATCCAACTCCCGCAAAGGAGTAAGATCCAGTTTTTGAGCCTACCTGAGCTCAAGGTTCCCTCGCCACTACTGATTCCTTAGACTTGGTCTTGCCCTCTGACAAGGTGATTATAGAGGCATTGACTAGTCTAGACAAACCCTGGAATGATCTCCATCACAAATATTATTTTCTCCCGTAGTTAGGAAGAATCGAGGCTGGTGAATTCATGTTGACTATGACTGGAGATAGGTCTTGTCCTATCAATACTTTGGCTACGCACACATTTTACACTGAAGGTAATATGGAAACCATCGGTAAAGTGATACTTATTGATATCTACAGAATGCCCTGCGTCATGGAGAATGTCTTTGTCAGAACAGACTGCTCCCCTGAGGAGATTCAAATCTATATTGATTTATTTAAAGAATTCTACGATGTTTTTTTCTGGTCTTACGAAGAAATGTCAGGCATCGATCCAAGAATCGTCGAACATGAAATAACGACTTACCTTGACGCCAAGCCGGTCTGGAAAAAGCTTCGTTTGGTTAATCCTTAGAAAGCAGCAACTATTAAGGATGAAGTAGAGAAACTACTCAAGGTTGGTTTCATCTACCCCATCCAATTGACTCAATGGGTGTCAAATCCTGTTCCGGTCAACAAAAAGCAGGGAACGATTCGCGTATGTACGAACTTTCGTGATTTGAATAAGGCCTATCCAAAGGATAATTTCCCCACCCCATTCATTGACCAGATCATTGATGAATGTGCAGGTTGTGAGGTCTTTTCTTTCTTGGATGGTTTTTTGGGATACAATCAGATACAGATTAAACCTGAAGACCAACATAAAAAAACTTTTATATATCCATGGGGTACATTTGCTTATCGGAAGATGCCTTATGGCTTAAAGAAAGTTGGAGCCACCTTTCAATGGGCCATGTTTTTTTCTTTCCATGATCTCAAACACATATTTGAGGCCTATCTCGATGATTTAGCATCACGATCTCATAAGAGAGCTAATCATCCCACGCACCTCTAACTTATCTTTGAGTGATGTCACTACTATCGGATTCTCTTAAATCCTAACAAATGCAGTTTTTGTACGACGTCGGGTCGTATTTTAGGTTTTATGGTTTCGAAAACAGGGATCATGGTCGATCGTCTAAAGTTTTAGGTGATAGTTCAATTGCCTCCCCCATGCATAGTCCCTCAGCTTCAGAGTTTACAAGGAAAAGCCAATTTTCTTCGACGTTTTATCACAAACTATGTCGAGATCACTAAAGGGTTTATGTGTTTAGTGAACAAGGACATCCCTTGCCATTGGGATGAAGCCTCTTAGTGCTCATTCAAAGCATTGAAATGTGCCTTCATGTCTGCCCCTCTACTTCAGCCACCCAATTATAATAAATATTTCTTATTGTATTTGGTTGCGGCAGAGTCGACCATCGGTATGGTATTGGTTCAAGAAGATTATCTACTTGAAGAAAATGTGATTTATTACCTGATTCGAGGCCTGGTTGGACCAGAACTCAACTACTCCCACATTGAGAAGCTTGTGTCGGCAAAAGTACATGATGTACAACAGTTCCGTTATTATATCATGTTTCGCAAGACCATTGTCATTGTCGTTGTGAATTTTTTTCAATACGTGTTGACACGACGTGTAATCGGTGGAAATATCCGTAGATGGATTGTTATCCTCTAGGAATTTGACTTGGATTTCATCTCTGTGAAATCTAAGAAGTCATTGGTCTTTGCAGAACTTATCTCATAACTTCCGGTCGAGTCAGGTGATGTTATGCCCGAAGAATCACCGATTAAAGGAAATATTTTTCTGATTTCATCTTCGGACCCCTAGTATGGAGATATACTAGTCTATATACAGACTTTGAAGTGCCTCGCCTCTTCTTCTCATGATTAGCGTTGATGTATACTCCATCAGGAAAAAAAATACCTCATACTCGAGGACACTTTGTATCGTCGAGGTGTAGATTGCATCCTTCATTGGTGTCTCACTCATGAAGAAGCAAAACTCATTCTTAACGACTACCACACTGGAGCATATGGTGGTCATTTGTCTGGGTTGGAAACAACCCAAAATATTTTACGAGCCAATTAATTTTGGCCGATGTTAATCAAGGATTGCGTTGAATTGGTCAAGAAATTTCACCCATGTGAGATCTTCTCTCGGAAGATGAGGGCACACCCCACTCCTATGTTTCCTGTTATTATAGTTGGCCCCTTCAATAAGTGGGGGATTGATTATACTACCTGCCACCCCCCTTCAACCAGGGGGCACCGTTATATCATCTTAACAATAGATTACTTCACTAAGTGGGTCGAAGCTATGCCAACGTTCAAAGATGATGGCGAGACAACAACTCTCATTTTGTTCAATCAGATAATAGCAAGGTTCAACATCCTGAGGGATATTATCACTGACCATGGAAGTCACTTTCAAAAAAAAAATGATGTCTGAGTTAACATAAAAGCTTGGGTTGAGGCAAGAGCATTCATCACCCTACTACCCACAAGCGAATGGTCAGGTGGAAGCTATGAATAAGTCCCTCACGACTATTCTGCAGCGAACGATCAATTCAGACAAGTCAAATTGTCATTTGATGTTGTACTCAACATTGTGGGCCTACCAAATGTCTATAAATACTACAACTGGTTTCTCACCTTTTCAACTCATTTACGAGCTAGAAGTAGTCTTGCCAATAGACTGTCAGATCCCATCTCTAAATTTGGCAGTACAGTTATTATAAGACACTTCACCGCTTAAGGAATGCTTATTATATCTTGAGCAGCTCGATGAGAAACGTCGTGACATAGCCTTGGCTAACGAGGCTCACAAGAAAAAAGTCAAGTGTCAATATGATCGGTCTGTTCTTCCTCGGATTTTCTCCGAAGGCGACCTTGTCCTGGTCTATGACCAAGATAAGGATCCCCTGGGGGCAGGCAAGTTCAAATCCATGTGGTTCGAACCTTTCATCATGAAGAAAGTATTAAAGAAGGGTTCTTATCGTTTGGTTGACATAGAAGGGAAATTTTTGGTGGAGCCTAGAAATGGGCTCTACCTCAAGAAGTATTACTCGAAGGTGAGTCACCTTGGGTGACTTCCTGTACATATGCATAGTTCTTATACAGTTTAGTTTTTGTCTTTTTTATTTTATGGACATGTTATTTTTTATGTCATATTTTTCACTATGGCATATGTCAAGTGAATTAGAGGTGTTCGTTGGGTTTGCGGATGGTGCTAGCCGACACACTTAGAGGCTTGCTTCCAAATCTTGGGTGATCTTCACACCTCAGGTCCAGTTGCTATCTTCTGGAGGTATATGTTTAGGTGACACCACAAAAAATGTTGTCGAATACAGTGCATTGATAGATTTGCTTCATGATTCTTTGTCGCATGGTATCTCTCATCTCTAGGTCTATTTAGATGCACAACTGGTTGTGTCCCAACTAAATGGGGTTTATCACGTTTATGATCCTACTTTACACCGACGATTCCTTAGGGTACGTCTCTTAGAATGAAGCTTTGATTACATTATGTATCTCCATGTTCCTAGGAGGTTGGATCAAATCACAGATACTCTAGCTAATCATGTATTAGATTGGCATATTACACACATGTAAGAAAAAGCATACACATACACATGTAAATACATTTGTAAATAATGTAACCCATAAGACATAAAATATGTAAATACGCATATATATATATATATATAT
>JASDQU010736367.1:70082-81647 GCA_032191745.1 Picea mariana | reverse complement strand
ACAGACCTCAACCACCCACATCGCTGACCACATTCATGAGTGGTGTAGGTGACGTAGTTTGTGTAAAGCAGAAACCACCAAGCAGCAATGTCTCGACTGGTTTCTTATATCACTTGTCGCTCTCCTTAGTAAGGATGTAGCTTCCACCTTCCCACAATCTGAAGAGGAAGCCATCAACAAGGCTCAACAGCATGATCTCATTTACACACAGTCAGGGTACTTATACACGGTACTTTCTGATCTTCCAAAACCTGTGCCATTTGGTCAAGACAAACCTGGGATGTCTCACTCAACAGACAGACTAATAGGTGCCACCACACACCATGGTCCACAACCCCAACCACCACCGATGTATGGAACACCTCAATACCCACTGGCATATGGGGGCACTTCTTATTACCCCCCACCCCCTTATCAATAGCCATACCCTATTGCTATACCTCCACCCATTAGTGGACCACCCCCGGCACCTCCCATACATCCACCTATTCCCACAAACAGTGGTACTCCCTCAACATTAGCTTATAGTACAAGTGAAAGCACTACGCCTTCCTATGTACCATATGGATCGGTACCACCACAAAATCCATACTTCCCATTTTCTGGTCCTCCACAACCCATGGCTCCCCCACATCCACATGCGGGGGTAAATTTTGTTCAACCCTCTACTGCTCAACAATACCAAAATTTTGAACAGTTGAACACAGCCAACCCAACTCACCCTTCGAAAAATGCCAAGAAGAAAGGATGAAACAGGAACAATAACAACCCTAGTCAAGGCGGGAATCAACCCCCACAACACCAACCCACTGGGGGCAACCAAAACCAAGGGAACCAAAACCCCCAAGGGGGCAATAACAACAAATGCCAAGGGTGGAATAATGTTAAAACCATATTCCCTTTTTCCCTTTGTTGTGAGTTCGGTCATTACACTCACCAATGCCCCCAGATCATTGATTTCAAAAGGTTGAAATACTTTGGGAGCCTTCCCCCTCCCCCTGTGCAAACTGCCCCTCAGCAGGCACCACAACAATACGTACAGCAAGCCCCTCCCGCCATGCTGGAAAATCCTATCCCACATCAAGGTGTGATAAACACCCAACAAGACACACAGCATCCCCCATCTCAGGTTGGACAATACCACAATCCCAACAATCCAGCAAAGTGAACAATTCTCCTCATCAGTGAGGAATAAATTCTTCTGCAAACACGCAATCGTCAGTATCAGACACCAACTGAGTCTACTCCTATCTCTCTAGAGACAAACCCTACATCAACGAGACCCCCGTTGGTGATCCCTCGCCCTTCCGCCAAACCACCACTACGCATCCCTCACATCCCCTTGCGCAGGAATGTCCACAACCCATAGGCTAGGGCCACTCATAACTATAGCTTGGTAGATGACTTAGCACAATCCCTGGCTGCCATGTCAGTTTTGGAAGTCCTCCAGACTTGTCCTACTCAGCGGAAATCACTACTTTTCTCCCTGGGGGAAGTCGACCCTGCAGATACTCAACTCATCACCTTTGATCTTGATAGCTGCGAACCTCGTCTTCCCACCTTGGTCGCTATTCAAATACCGGTCAAGATACAAAACATCACCGTTCATTGGTGTATCATTGATGAAGGTGCATCTACATGCATCATGTCCAAAACAGTATGGCAGAAACATGGTTTCCCAGAACTCATACCCTCTTCCATCACCTTGCGAGCTTATGACGGACGACCATCATCTCCTGAAGGGCTCTTCCAAAATGTCCCTGTGGAACTCGGGGGCAAAACTATTCTCATTGACATCGAAGTTATCAACACTCCGCTCGATTACAATATCTTGTTTGGACGTAGCTACATGTATGCTATGAAGGCAGTGGCATCTTCCATCTTTCGGACAATCATGTTCCCCCACAACGAGAATATTGTGACCATCTGCTAATCTCGATAACATTCTTCCTCTCATTCACACCAACAAAAACACATACCCACTCATCGAGATGGGTCCTGGGATTTTCAAAGATCCATCCTTATTAGGGACATACCATGGAGCACCACCACTCCTTCCCCCTAGTCAAGTATGCGTCATCTCATCTAAAGAAACTCACACGGAGGATGCTCGTCCTCCTCAGGAGGCTTCAATCATTCCTAATGTCTCAATAGTCGTAGAACCACTCCCACAGGAGCCTCCTACGCACTCATTGACCCCCATGGTCCACGAATCCACATCCCCTTAGGGGCATAGTCCCATTTGGGAGACAATTCCCCAACCCCTCACTCAAATTCCCTTCTTTTACCCTCCACCCGGTATCGAAGCTTTCCAGGTAGCCACAATTCTCACACTACCCAATATGGTGTTAGCAATCCCAGTGTGGTATTTACATCCACCTGAGATGGTCCCTCGCCCATCCCTTCCCTTACCGGAAGGCCTCCCCATGACGATTCCCGTCCTTACCCCCACTACCCCCATACTCCCTAACCCCCCTGCTACAAATGGGGGCAGGAGAAAGAAGAAGGAGCCCATAGCTCCACTTCCTCCACGCATCCCACCACCTTGTGCACTATGTGAGAAAGAGGACCACCAAACCAAAAATTGCCCATCCCTACCTGAGTTACAGAATTTGATTCCCCCCAATCAAACTCCCACAACACCCGCCACTACTGCTAGTCCCACTACTACCACCAACCCTTCCAGTTGTAAAGGGTTGATGACCAAATTTGCATGTGCTATATGTTCAGAATATGGCCATTACACTGACCATTTCCCAGCACTGCCATGCTTTCGGCAGACATTAGCAGCTGTATGCCAGAACTTCCAAAACAACCCACGCTCTGCGACGTCCTCTTCGAATATCACTGACATTTGCTATGTCACCACTTCAGTAAATGAATGTCTGAGATGCCCTTTCTCTCTCTTTGATTCATTAACTCGCTTTACATACCAGTGTCCTATGATCCTCCCATACAGGCAACGTCAATTGGCCCTACGTCACCAACCCACAGCAACGGTCATTGACATTACTTCGTCACTCGAGGTTCTTCATGTCATTTCTCCTGAGCCCGAGGCACTCCCAACGCCTCCATGGTTCTTAGATGACGTATCTGAGGATTTACCCCATAAACCACCCAACTCTCCTGCTCATTCCCCTACAGAAACTCCCCACCCAACCACCACGGGTACCCCTCAGTACTTCAACATATGGTTTATGTCGATTGAACCCTCACCATCTCCTAGCATTACCCCCTCTGTTTCTTCAACAGGGGGCAATCACACTGTCACTGACATCACTCCTCACGATCCATTATATTCCAATCCAATGCGACGAAGAAATACTGGAAGAGCTACAACGCTTGGACTCTCCCTGGGATGCACTACATCATCGTGTACTCTTCCTTCCACAGGAAGCCCTCATGCCTCCTAACCAAAACCCCATTTATGCAGTCGAAACCAAAGATTTTATCCCATTCGGGCCTATCGATTGGTTCAACAATCCCATTCCTACCCCCGACACTTTTGAAGAAGGTAATCTGGCCAACATTTACCCCACCATCAAAATCAACATTTCCCTTAAAAATGGCATCGTCGAAGAAATCATCATTGGAGCCGCTTGCACTCCTCAGGAAATCGCCGCATATAAAGCCCTCTTCCAAGAATATAGGGATATTTTTTCCTGGTCATACATAGAAATGCCTGGCCTCGACCCCTCTATTGTCGAGCATTGCATCGACACCTGGCCTAACATCACACCAGTTCGCCAGAAATAGCGACCGCTACACCCATCCAAGGCCGCGACTATCAAAGCCGAAATTGACAAATTACGTACGGCCAGATTTATTTATCCCATCGCTTATACTTCATGGGTTTCCAACCCTGTACCCGTCGACAAAAAATAGGGCACCATCCACGTTTGCACCAACTTTCGCGATCTCAATAACGCATGTCCAAAAGACAACTTTCCAACGCCTTTCATCGATCAAATTATCGATGACTGCGCTGGCCACGAGGCTCTCTCCTTCATGGATGGCTTCTCTGGCTATAACCAAATTCAAATCCACCCAGCCGATCAGTATAAAACCGCATTCATTACCCCATGGGGTACTTTTGCATATCGTGTCATGCCCTTCGGCCTCAAAAATGTCAGCGCAACTTTCCAGCGGGCGATGACATACATTTTTCACGATCTTGCTTCTATCATCCTCGCCTACTTGGACGACCTCATAGCTCGATCCAAGAAACGCACCTAGCATCTTGATGATTTACGAATCATCTTTCAATGGTGTCGTCAGTATAACATCCGCTTGAACCCTCTCAAGTGTGTGTTCTATGTCACCGCAGGGTGCCTCCTCAGTTTTATCGTTTCCCAAAGAGGTATTACCATGGACCCCCTTAAAGTCAAAGCTATCACCGAAATTCCACCTCCTCAGAATTTAAGACAACTTCAGAATCTACAGGGAAAATCCAAATTTCTTCGATGCTTTGTTCCTAATTACGCCATATGCGCACACGGTTTCCTTTGCTTATTACGTCATGACATCCCTTTTCATTGGGATGACTATGCCCAACAGTCATTTGACGATCTTAAAGTAGTGCTTTCAAATGCACCTTTGATTAGTGCACCTGACTACAATTGCAACTACATCCTCTACGTATCAACATCAGCTGTATCAGTAGCCAGCGTCCTCATCCAGCTTAGAGATGAAAATCGTGAACATGTCATTTACTATGTTAGTAAGAACCTCTTAGGGCCACCCTTGAAGTATAAACACGAAGAGAAACTTGCTCTCGTAGTTGTCCTCGCAGTCCAGAAACTGCGCCATTACATTCTGCTTCGCACCACCAAGGTCATCGCAGATTCCAACCCGATGCAATATTTTCTCAGCCGTCGACAAGTTAATGTCAAATTCGCTCAATGGATTGTTATCCTTCAGGAGTACAACCTCGAGTTCTGAACACCTAAGAGTAAGAAGGCCCTCGTTCTCGCCGAACTTGTCACGACCCTCCCCTCTGACACACCCAGTGCCCCCGTCAATACCGACTTTCCTGACGAACATCTCTTTTACATCGCCTCAGATGATCCATGGTATGGCGACCTTCTCGTCTACCTACGAACTCAAAATTTCAGTAACCACCTATCACGAGATGATCGTCGGCGTATTCGCCATTAGGCCCCTCGCTATCTCCTCATCGGAGACATCCTATACAGACAGGGTGTCGACACCATCCTTCGTCGATGCCTGACTATTGACGAGGCCGACAAAGTCTTAAATGAATGCCACAGCGGTGCATGCGGGGGCCATCTTTCAGGTATATCCACTGCTCAAAAGATTATCTGGGCCGGTTACTTTTGGCCCACCCTGTTTCATGATTGCATTCATGCCGTGAAACGATGTGAGCAATGTCAGCTCTATGCCAACAAAGCCCGCGCTCCCCCCACTCTTCTTTACCCTGTCATTACTACGGGCCCCTTTTGTAAATGGGGCATCGACTTTATGACTTGTAATCCCCCCTCCAGCAATGGTCATAAATACATTGTTGTCATCGTTGATTACTTCACTACATGGGCCGAAGCTATGCCCACCTTCAACAACATCGCTGACACTGCAACACGTTTTTCTTTAACCACGTCATATCTCGGTTCGGAGTACCACTCCAACTTGTTTCCGACCATGGGAAACACTTTGAGAATGAGATCTTCGTCAAACTCTCATCTCGGTTAGGCTTCTCTCACTAGTTTGCCTCACCATATTACCCTCAGTCAAATGGACAGGTCGAGGCAGTGAACAAAGTCCTCAAGACCATGTTATAGCGCACAGTTAATAAACATAAAAACAATTGGCATCATATGTTATTTTCCATGCTATGGGCTTATCGAATGGCAGTAAAGACTGCTACAGGTTTCATGCCATTTCATTTAGTCCATGGGGTCGAGGCAACTCTTCCCATCGAGTGAGAAATTCCCACCCTACGCATCACAATTGAGCTTTTACCTGACACTGCTCCAATGGAGAAGCGCCTGCTGAACTTGGAGTCTCTGGATGAAGATCGTTGATCTTCCTTACAGAACAATGAGGCAGCTAAAAAACGATCCAAGGCTACCTTTGATCGCCATGTCAACCTTCGATCATTTCGCGAAGGTGACCTCGTCCTGGCCTATGATATCGCCCACGATACCTTTGGCCATGGAAAATTCGAATCACTTTGGCATGGCCCTTACATCATCCAACATTTCCTCACCAAAGGTGCATACATCCTAGCCTCCCCCGAAGGCCTCTCACTCAAGGAACCCGTCAATGGGTTATATCTCAAGAAATTTTATGCTTAAAAGTAGTCATGCTACTTTAGGTTATTTTCTTTTCTAGCGTTTTTTAATCTTTTTCTCCTTCCCTCTCGTCTAAAATATCCTTTGTGCTATTGACAGAAGCTTCCTCCACCAGCTTATCACATCGGTTACGCCGACGGTGCCATCCGTTGGACACAAAATCTTGCTTCGGTTGCTTGGGCTCTCTACACCCCCTCACATGAAATGCTCCATTCAAGCGGCATCTGTTTGGGACCAGCAACCAACAACCAAGCCGAATACACTGCTATCATTGGACTCCTGACCGACACCCAGCATCATCATATTCATCACCTTAGCATTTTCCTCGACTCTCATCTAGTCGTTCTCCAGCTCAACAATCTATACCGTGTACGCAATCTGTGCCTCTTTTGCAAATACCTGCAGGTTAGACTGTTATCTCGACATTTTGATTCCATTACATTTACACATATTCCATGACAATTGAATCAAACAACAGATGAAATAGCTAACATGGTGTTAGATTGGCATATATCACATCAAGCTACACATACATAAACATCTCAAAAATCCTGTCACAGCATATAGATAGAATAGACATCATCATCATCAACAAAAAGCACATGTAGACAACATCAGGATCTCAAAATATGTATAATCATATATATATATATCGACCTTTTTCCAAACTTCCACTCATCATTCCAGGAGCCCAAGGTGTCCATTTTTCAAACCGTCTTCAGCCACGGGATCAGCATCTCGCCACCTACATCACAACTATCCCTGGGTCACTTTTCATCCTGAGCCCCCGGGGCACCTTTTTTTCTTATCATGGTCAGGTACGCACGCGCATTGTCACATTTATCTAATACATGCTCATATCTTTGATTCTCTTCAGATATTCTTCACTTTGGGTATTTGGTTGTTCTGTGTGCAGGTACTTGATCATCATCCCTCAAACATCATTCCTTCAGGTATATATTTAGCACTGGCATGTAGTCTCTCCCGCTGTATTTCATTTACATTTCCAGTCACACCCTCTGATATTGGCCTTTAGGATACCCATTCCCGGCTCTGCAATACTCACACCTCCATTTGCATCTTCGGTACTATTAGCTGGTAGATTTCTTACCCACATGAGTTGTCCCATTCATAAGCACCTCTTTGCACTTTTGACACTCATGTTGTTCTTCATTACCCTTTAGGGATGGGAGTCCTGATAGTCTTTCATCATGTTCCACATCAACCACATACTCCTCCTCATTTTGCTAGCTTTCCCATATGGACTCCCAGATCATCTCTTTATGGTTCTATTCTTTTTACCTGCACCCCCGCAGGATCATGAACCCTCCATTTCATCCACCATCAGTTTGCCCATCTGCGAACCTATCTTCATTTCACCTACCTCATACAGAAACTCACCAATGGGGCCCCCACCCTTCATCAGTTTTTCAAGAAATTTTTGCCCTCCCTGGGGCACTTATTTCACACTAGGGCACCCGTTTCTCTATTTGTACATTTTTCCCCAAAATTATTCATTATTTATTGTACAAATGCTTTTATTTCCAGTCATTACATTTTCTTTTTTCGTCACCGTTGGTGACTTGCTTCCTTTTTTGGCCACACGCAACCCATGTCACCCTTGGTTGGAGCATTGCTTCTCACTTACCCTTGCCGGCATCGTCCATATCTTAAGAGCACTTCACAGGTCACTTTCCTCTACCCTCTGAATCTATTCACCTTGTCCCACCTCTGGCACAACTTATCCTCGGTCTTGGCATCCCCCTGACACTCGACCTTGTCACATGGTTGCGGCCACTCATTATCTCCTACACCCTCCAACCAAGGGCAGTCTTGAGTCTTCCCACTTTTTGACTTCGTCCATGTACCTCTGCCACTTCCTCCCCTCAGTAGATTCTATGAAGCCCTTTTCTTCTGGGAGTCGTGTTACCCTTTTGTCGATAGAAGCACACTTTTTCCAGAAGGGCGACAGTATCTTGATTCTCATTCTCCATTTAATGAGAGATCTCGAACGGCACAGGGTGAAACACCATTGCTCCCTTCTATCGTTGGCCCCCATAACGTTCAACGCCAACACTTTCTCATGTTATGGTGGATCTTACTTTGCGACTATTGCAGTTCTTTTTATCATTTGTCGAAGACCTCTGAACCTGGTAGGGCCATCAATGCCCATATCATCGTTGCTGCTTATTACTGCGATCATTTCCTATTGTTCAGAGTATATTCCTTTGCAGAATTGTCTTATGCCTTTATCATTACCGCCCCCAGGGCGCTGCAGTTATCTACACCAACACTTCCATCATCTTTTGTCAGAGTTACATAACACGAGCATGGGGCATGCCCGCCTTGTTTGTACACAGTTATATATTGTTACGCACCTTATGGAAGGTCGGGTTCTACCGGTTCCTTTCTTCTCCAAAGGATTTCTCTGCATGGTCCCACTCTTGCTCTCTCTTACAACACCATTCTCAATAGAAGAAACATTGATGAATTTCGGCTATACGTATGCTCCTAACCTCATCCATCAGGGGGCATCTGTTATCACTGAAATTTCGTCCGCACATGGCGACAAGAACTTAGCATCGTCAAATAGTAATGAAGTCATTCATGGCACTGAATTAATTTAACAGCATTCTAAAGAGGTCAAAAACTATACAAAGTAACCAAAAATTGAAGGGCACTCTACAGAAGTTGGGTGCGCGTGCATATGCGTGAAACAGGAACATGCTAAGCGCACATACGTGCACGATGCATGGCTGTTAGCGCAAAAACCCGTGCACCTACTAAACGGTGCATTTATTGAATTGGTCGGCCTCCCAACCACTTATGGACCAGCTCCCAAGTCGATTTGACTCTCAAATCTGAGATGAATCTGCATGGTAGGCTAGTCAAAGACCTAATGAAGCCCTAAAGAGCCCCTTTTCACACTTCAAAGGAGTTACATAATCACCCAATGTAATGCTATAAAAAGCCACGAAGAAACATCATTTTCTCAAGGAATTTCATGTAATGTTATGCTGCTTAGATTGTTTTAAGAACTCACTCCTTGGCAATAACACATTAGCACCATTTCATTGAGCTATCCACCTCTACATTGAGTGGATGTGCTAGGAGTTCTTTCACCATCATTCTCATTTTCTTATTGTAAGGAGAGAAAGTTTTTGAGGGCCTCAAGAGCCTTCCATTGGAGAAAGAAGGGACTCATAGTCCCCTTTCTTCATTGTGCTTTGATTTCATCAATTGATCAGCCTAAAAACATTGGTGATATTGGTTTTTTGTGTTTTTTATTTCTTTATCCATATGCTCATAATTTTAGTTTGTATTAGTTTAATTCTTGCTTATATTTTTGTTGTTCTTTTTCTAGCTCTTTCCTCTACAGCTGTCATGCTCAGCAGGACCCAACTGGGCATGTAAGCACCCTCGATTTGTTCACCAAGTGACGAATTGGGTGCAAACAATAGTGACGCCAACCCATAACTTCAACAACTCATTGATGAGAGGCTCAATATATACGTTCATATCTTCAACCTGGTACCTACCTGATTGGTTCAACCTGATGCATGATTAATTATACTTATCTAGATGTCATGATATATAAGAGAAATAATTACCATGCACGAAACAAAGAACTGAAATATTTTTTCATGCTTTAAAGAAAATAAAAGATAATTAAATGCATGGAAAAATCATTGCCAACATTGTGTGCTCTCTCTTGATCGACATCCAAGGAGGAAGGTTATTATTTATAACAAAAACAGGCCACACTGAGTATGTAGAACGAAGCTCTCCAAACGGATTGACACCATCAGCTGCCAACAAAAGTCTAACATTACGAGGTTCTTCTTTAAAAATTGGCCACTTTTCTTCAATGTAGTTCAATGCAGAACCATCTACAGGCATTCGAAGAACATCGTCTCGACTTCTATTCTTTGCATGGAAATCCATAAACTATGCTATACTTTGGCACCTAAACAACCGCTGGAAACGTGGAATTATCAAAATATAACAAAGAACTTTGCAAGGCACCTTCTTTGATGCTTTATCGGTTCGATATCTAATTATTTGACATTGTGGGCATTTATTTTCTAATACATATTGTCCATAATATATGATATGATCATTAGGACATGCATCAATAGCCTGATAGTCCATTCCAATTTCTTTCATAATCATGGATATTTCACGATACGTGCGTGGCAAAATATTTGACATCGGTAATATAACATCACCTAACAATCTACAAAATTCTAAACAATAAGTCAATGTAAACAATATTGATCATCAATATATCATCCAATATACTAATTTACAAATTAGAAAACAATAGCAATATAGGAAAAAATTGAACGTTTTAAGTATTTGTGAACATGCAAGCATAAATAATTAACAAATTAAATACCTTAGTATCTGTGTGAGACATGTGTTTGATAAAACATTTAAAACCTTTAGGTTCACCAACAACAATACAGTAGATAAAAGATTTGTTGTTGAGCCTTCATAAAGAGGTTGACATGACTTCTCGAGTAGAGGATCAACATCATGACTATCATCTTGGTTGTCCTCATCCATTGGAGAAAATGTGTCTTGGATCAATCTATGTATCTCATATTCCTAATTTGAATCACTAACGTTATCTCCATCCATATCATCATTAATAACTTGATCAACAGCTTCAATATTCCGATCTCGAAGTTCATCTCCATGTAAAGTAGTATTTATGCTAGTACTTGGCAAATAAATCCCTGGAGGTCAACACTTTGGGGGCATCGTCGACATATTTAAAAACAACATAAAAAAGTTAGTGTGTATAGAAAACATAAAAATCTAGATAAGAAATATTACTAAAATTCATGACACACTGATTATTACAGAGAATACATTAAATATTAAATCCTCTTACCAAGGGACGATATTCATAACCCCCTTCGGCGTGCCCCTTCTACTACAATGTTTTTGGGATATTGTTATTAAAAGTATTATATTTTGCAAGCCTCTACAATCATAGCAAGGGCAATAAAATTTTCCATCGCCCCTCATCTCTAATGCCGCTCTTAACCGAGCAAGCTTCTTATCATTTTTGTTCATTGTGACAAATCCTTGTCCTGACAATTAATTGTCTTACCTACACCATACCAAACATTAAGTTGTCAATTTTTTATATTTTGTCTACTCCTTTCAATTATGACATGTTTATTTACAGTGACCTAAATCTTTATAATAAGGTTAACATCTTTATAATAAGGTGATCATATGT
>JASDQU010736367.1:41290-63472 GCA_032191745.1 Picea mariana | reverse complement strand
TTTTTAACTATATAATCCAAGTGCTATATCAATGTAGCATTATCATCCAATAATTGTAGAGTAAATAAGAAATGAACAAATGATCAATCATACACATACATGGTACACCAGTGTTTTACGTGGAAACCCAAAGCGAGAGAAAATCACAGAATGCTTTTTCTTATATGCCTTGAAGAATTTCATTCAATAGAAGCACCAACTTCCTTTGTTTTCCAGCTGCAACTGGAAGGAGGCTTCAACCCCCTGGTTTCTCAGGCTACAACCTAAGGGAAGATCCAACTCCCTAATTCTCTAGATATAACTAGAAGGAGGCTACAACCCCTTGTGTTCTCCAGATACAACCAAAATGTGGCTACAACCCCCTATCCTTGCCCCATCCAACCACCCTCAGCATAAGTAGAATGATGGAACCACTGTCACACTATCACTGTGAGATATACTATTGTAAACCTGTACCAATCAACCTGTACCATAAACGAGTGTATCAACCATGCACCAGCCTATACAAAACATGTACCATGAACAAGTGCATCAACCATGCACCAAACCTATACAAAACCTGTACCATGAACAAGTGCATCAACCATGTACCAAACCTATACAAATAACCTGTCATAACAACTTGTTCAAACAACCTATCACAACAGCATGTCTCATCAATCTTATGAACCAAATCAGATCTTATGACCAAGATCGATCACCAAGACAACTCTCAAGGATGTGCATCAACCAATCATAACAAAACAACTCATAATCATCACCAAGATCAATATGTGCTTCTAATAATATACCAATACAAGTATGTTATATCATCCATAAACCATGTGTCAGTAATACTACTAACAAGTTCCTCCAACCATGTACCAAGTATGTACCAATCATGTATCAACTACTCATCAACTATGAATCATCAAGATGTACCAACATCATCAACTATACACCTCATGTATGTGCCAACTCATCAACTACTTGTCTCAACCATGTACCCAACATGTACCTCAACCAAAATCCCTCATCAATTTTATCATCCAAATATGATTTGTAACTCTGTAATAGACCTGGTGTATATGATAAAAAACCTACAAACCTTCCTTAACTTTAACAACAAGAGACTAGCATTTTCATCAAAATTTACATTAGTCTCACATGACTAGTTTTGGATTAGTCGACAACCCTAAATTGAAATAATCATAACTATGTACATGTAATGAATAATTATATGAACATAGTGCACAATGTTCTTCAATGTGTTTTATGCAATTCCTCTAGGTTTCACTACTTGAAACCTCTCATAAAAGGATTTATAGCAAAAATGGAATACCTTGTTGAATTCTGGCTTATTCTAGAGAGATAACTTGTAGAGAGTGCCCTGCATGGAATATTTGTTGTATGGATATGAAAAAATTACAAAGAAAACTAAATATTTTACTCTAACCAACACTTTTTTTCTTACTTAATTTGGATCTATTATGAAGAAATTATGACGTTTTTACCTGAAACACTTGTTTTAGACTAGTTTCAGGACTAGCCACAAACCCTATTTTCCACGGAGTGTAACTCCAAAAATACAATGACCCACAAGATGAAATTCGTACCAAAACTATTTGGATATGTTTTCTCACTGGTCTATAAATTTCAGTGTCTGAAGCATTCTATAAAAAAAGTTATTGCAAAAATGGTGAGATGGCCTGTAAATAACATACCTTAGAAAGCATCATCAAAATAATTTATCCGCCCTTGAAATTTGGCCTTCTTTACTTCACCTTCTCTATGAAATTCGGCTTATATATCTTTTGGTTACCTCAGTCACCTATAGATATTCAATATGCTCAAGTGTGATTAAAATGAGAGATCCTTGCCTCTTATTTATACTTTCATGTAGCTTCCTCAAGGGGTTACCTTTTAACCATCTTAACCCACTTTCCTTATTTTAGGGATAACCAACTTCTAACCACTTGTCAAATTAGTAATTTACCCATTAAATTTATGATTTAAATAATTTATTTTGTATCCATTTTGAATTATAGTACACTTATCACTTCACTTTTCCTCAAGGGGTTACCTTTTAACCATCTTAAACCACTTTCCTTATTTTAGGGCCAACCCACTTCTAACCACTTGTCAACTTAGTAATTTCTCCATTAACTTTAGTATTTAAATAATTTATTTTTTATTAACTTTGAGTTATAGTACACTCATCACTTCACTTTAACATTTACCTTCTAAAAATCTATTAATCCACTTTGACTACTTCGACCTTTTGGGGATTCTATATGACTGATGAGGGTTATCCAACTTCACATGGCCATAACTATCTAACCGTGAGGAGTTATGTAATGTTTCACATACCAATGGAAATGAAATGACATGTACTATCCATATAGAATAGTATTGCCTGAAAATATATCAAAACTCATACCGTTATCCATCAAACAAACTTGGGTCCATTACCCAAAACTGGGTTCTCCAACTTCTCATGGCCATAACTCTCTAGTCGTGAGGAGTTATGTGATGTTCCACATACCACCAGAAATTGAATGACATGTAATATCTATCTAGAATACTCTTACTTTAAAATATATTAAAACTCATACCATTATACATGAAACAACCTTGGGTCCATTGCCCAAACCTTTGTGCTACCAGAATTCACTACTGGACATTCTCCAAGGGTTGACATCAATCAATAAGGGATGAAATCAGTCTACAATATCACTCTCCAATGGTTGAAATCAATGAAAACCTAAACCAACTGTCTGACACATTCACCATTTTTGCCTCATTTCCACGTGGCATCCACATGGATCCCTGTCATTAGTACCATCGGACATGGCACTAACATGGATGTTTACATGGAACCTGCCACCTAGCCCATCGAGCCCATGTTCAATGTTGGAGCCATATTAAACCTCATAATTCATCCACTCCAAACTTRATCAGGTCACTTCAAAATTTTCCAATAATGATCAACCCTTTCTAATCAGATCCATTCCAATCAACTCCTCCTGAATATGATCATCCATTTCCAATCAACTTTTCCTGACGATGATCAACCCTTTCAAATCAACTTCGTTCTAATCAATCTCTTTCTAYGACGATCAACCCTTTMCAATTAGGTATTTCCCGACCCTACCAAATCCTTTCTGACTTAACCAACTCTTCCTAACCCAATCATATCTTTTTGATTCAACCATCTCATTTTGCTATGATCATCTCCTTTCTTACATACCTTCATGAGCTAACCAACTCTTTCTAACTCGATGATATCTTCTCGACCAACTTTTTCTAGATCTGACTAACTCTTTATGATCTAATCAAATTTTTGTAACCTGACCAACTCTTCCCGACCATATTTAGAAATGGTTTTTAAATGGCCATATCTTGGGCTACATGTGTTGGAATTGATCCCATGATATCTCATTGGAAAGAAGAGGTATTAGGGTCATAAAGTGATCCATATTTTTTTTAGAATGACATGAAATTAGATATATTATAATGAAATACACACAAATATTTCTAGAAACAGATAAATACAATAATACATGATTTCTATTAATGGAAGAAATGCACAGAGATTGTAAAAATACAGACTTAATGAACTCACTAGAATGGTGGTAGCTTATCTATGAGAAGATATGTGATGGATACTCACATTAACAAGAATATGATTTTTACAATGAGGCTCCAAAGGCCTTTTTAACATAAGGAAAATCCAAAACCCTAACCCCAGAGATGAAAATCCAAAAGGTTTACGAGCCCGATGGGGGTAGTTGATACGTCAACTTCCCGGGGGCGTAACTTTTGCATACAATCTTTGTTTGGGGACTTAGATACCTTGTTGAAAGGTCTATTCGAGAAGTAGAAATTCCATTGGGACTTAGGGAATGTTGTTGCAAATCTCTAACTCCCAAAAAATTTTAAAAAATGTCATTTAAGGGCTCAAAATGGCGTCGAAAGTTTGGGACTCAAAAAACTGTAAAAAACTATGAAAATGGAAAATTGTTCTTTGAGCCAATGGAATAGGTGGGTGGCTAGTGATATCCATATAGATAAATCCTCCATTCTTAAGAAGAAGTGGTATCCATTGCTTTGAGTTCCCGTGGGAGATGGGGATGCCTTTGTTGAATCTGAACTTTGGTGAGATGCCTTCCTTACTGGAGAAGTTTCGTTGCTTGGCTTGTGGAAGACTGTCACGAACCTATTGCTAGAGAGGTTAAATCTATTCAACCAACATGTTGTATCTTATCTTGAATGGAAAATGTGTAGGAACCCTCTTAGGTGAATCTCGTTCTCTGATGCAATATGCTTATGCTCTATAGAAAGGTCTTGGGCCAAGGCTATAGTGGTTGCAGTTTCCTTCTATTCACCTCTTGAATAGATTGTGAAGAGGCTGAATTTTTTAGTATGAGAGATTACCTTTCAGCATTTTTTTGGTGGGATAGTAGTCGGAACTACCTCCGATATCCTTTAGAGATGACCCCCCAGAGTAACAATGAAAGTATGGGGTCGAGACTCATAAATAACATGGCTCTTCTACATATATGGTTGGACCAAAATAATATCACATACATCTAGCAGGGAAACATCATATAATACCTCACCCTCGAAGGGTTGGATGTCGTATGACAATCGACACTGTTGGCTGGCACGAAGATCTCGTCCCTAGCAAAGCCACCCTATGTTGTATGAATGTGGCTGTGATGTTGTCAACAATCCTAACTTTTTGACAACCTATGCTAAGATGAGGTTCTTCTGGCTTCCACTATACACAAAAAAATGCAGCAG
Source organism: Picea mariana (assembly GCA_032191745.1). Taxonomy (NCBI): domain Eukaryota; kingdom Viridiplantae; phylum Streptophyta; class Pinopsida; order Pinales; family Pinaceae; genus Picea; species Picea mariana. The sequence goes on along the minus strand of JASDQU010736367.1, from coordinate 58,687 downwards.
GGTCCCCTTCACCCACATCTGTGAATGAAAAAGGTGATCCCCCTCTTAAGGATTTGTTGTTTCTTCTAGTTGAATTGTTACAGTCGTGACAGTAGAAGTGGGGTATGTGTCAATGATTTTTATTATTCCATTATTTTCTTAATCACATTCTGAATCAGGGTTCGGATCCTTTTCTTTTATCTCGACCAGCAATGATTTTTTTGAGATACATTCATCAGTGTTGTGCCAAGGGATTTTTTGGAAATCTCACCACTTTCTAGTGTCCTTCTTCCTCTTTTCATTACCCTTATTTTCTTGTGTCTTGGATGGATTTTCGAGAGGCATTTTGTTAGGGTCATATTTATCATACTTTGGTTGTTGTGGATTTGCAGACCTGAACTCCTGTTTGTTCTAGTGCCTAAATTTCTACTCGATTTTGACAACTTATTGATAGGCAGCTCCCAGTAATGAGATGTCTAGGAATTACATTTTTATTTGGATGTACCTATGTATATCCCCATGGTATTTTAGAACCAAATGTCGCTTAGAGTCTTTGATACCTAGCTTGGTGCATAGGGTATGGAAATTATTTGTGAACTCTGACACTGTTTGGCCCCTCTCTTTCCACAGTGTGGTCCATCTCATGTATTGGTCGTCATAGTTATTGATAGGGTAATATTCTTCCTTGACCGCATCCACAAAAAAATCCCAAGTGGGCTCAGCCCCATATATTCTAGAATTCTATGTGGAACTTTTCTCCCAGTAATTTTCCCTCCAATGCTTAACATGGAGGAGAGCCTTAAAGAGAGAGAAGGTGATCTTTTCCCTTTCCGAGAAATTGTGAACAAAGAAATAACCTTCTAGCAGATTTAACCATTTTTCTAGAGAATCCACATCTATTTGTCCTTTAAATACAAGAATATCATAATTAACTTGTACCTTGAAAGGAGAGGTGCCTCCAAGGTGGCCTCATGATGAATATGTGCCTATTTTTATTGGCAGGCATTGAAGGATGTGGGAAAATTTCTCCATCATTTCATCCCTCTATCGCATGAGAGCTTTATCAAGAAATAGATTAATAGAATCTTCTTCTCCATTTTTTTCCTTCTCTTCCTCCATCGAGGGATTCTTGGGCATGCGAGAGAGATTATCCTAAAGAGAGACAAGATTGAGACCCAACTTGCTATACTCGAACCTAGTTGAGGAGATGCACTAAAAAACAACCAAGAGCAACCTATTATGATAGCACTGACCCAGATTATTTTTTAGAATGAAATGAAAGAAGAGATACTACAATGAAATACACATAAATATTTCCAGAAAAAGATAAATTTAGTAATACATGATTTCTATTAATGAAATAAATGTACATATACTGTAAAAATATAGAGTGAATGAACTCACTAGAATGGTTGTAGCTTATCTCTAAGAGGAGATGTGATGGATAATCACATTCAAAAGAATATTATTTTTACAATGAGGCTCCAAATTCCTTTTTAACATAAGGAAAATCCAAAACCCTAACCTTGGAAGATGAAAATCCAAAAGGTTTGGGGGGCCTGATGGGGGTAGTTGATACGTCAACTTCCCCATGGCGTAACTTTTGTATATGATCTCCATTTAGGGTGTTCTATACCTCATCAAAAAGTTATATCCGATAAGTACAACCTCCAATAGGGGTTAGAACAAACCAAAAATTCCTTTCCCCCCAAAAAAAGTCCAAAAGCACGTCGTTGACGACCTCGTAACGACCCCAGAAGTTTGGGGCTTGAAAAACTGTAAAAAATTGCGAAAATGGAAAAATGTTCTTTGATCCAGTGGAATAGGTGGGTGGCCACCAATATCCATCTACATCATAAATTTATAAAAAAATCCCATAAATCGTAGAGAACAATAGGAAACGAATTTGGGGGGGAAATGGACTATGTAAAATTTAAACAACCATATTAGGGGCTACAGACAACAAAATTAGGCCCAAGATAACTTGTGGAAAGATAGAAGAGAGTAGGACATGATAACACAACAAGAATTGAAAAATTGAAGTTGAAAGTTCCCAGAAAACGTAGAACAAAAAAGATACCCAAATTTGATTGAAGAGCGGGCTATGATATGTTTGAACAATCATATCTCAAGCTACAATAGTCTAAATCAAGCCCAATATAGCTCTATGGAAATATGATACATAAAAGGATAAGATAACATGAACTTAATCAGTAGACTAACACTAGAAACACATAGAATAGATCGAGGAACAAAGGATGACACTAATGGGAAGAGTTAATAACCGTTTTTTAATTTTTTTAATGAATATCATTTGCAAACTACCTTAGGGAAAAAATAACCACCCAGGAGACTCTTCAACTCTTATTTGTAACTCCCACATACTAATTTTTAAAAAATGTAAAAGAAATTCAAAATTTCAAATGATAAAATGAATGGGGAAAATGAAGTGAACAGTCACTAGAGTTGAAGAGTCACTCTTGTATTATAAAATAAAACTCTTTAGATGTAATAGAGGAATTTGCCCCATTGTATAGTATGATAATACTCTTATTTCTAAATATATGAAGAGCAGAAGGAATTTTTGAAGTCATAATTGTTTGAAAATTCTTGTGGGTCTATTCTATACATGTATTTGTCATTTGAGATTTCCCAGTTCTAATCATATGGACTATTTATGTGATCAGTATTTAGGATTCTCATTTTGTTGTCATTTCTAATGAGTACAGGGATGCTGTTATAGGTATACTCTTCAACTATTTGAAATAATATCTAAAATATTATTGTACTAACATATTCTTGGCTGCCATGAACTATTTCTGTTGTCAAAGTATAATTTTAAGTTCTGCTCATCTATTATATTTTCACCTAGGGGATAGGTTAGAATTAGTTAAGTTAGATTAGTTTTCTTTCAATTAATATTATATTTATAATTAATTAGAAATCTTTGGGGGATAGTCCAATGTATTTCCCCTTTTTGTTCTTTTAATTCTTAGTGGCAACCAAACCCACATAGTAGTTGGATATGCTACAACAGACAAGAGTAGGTCTATTTGGGACCTACCATTAGGTGTTCTCCCTTATTTGATTGACAAGCCATTTGGACCTATAAACAAGTTCAATAGCTCTTTCATTCATATTCAAATTACCTAAAAGTAATTTTGCAATATAAATTGTTTGAAATCGAATTGCCTTGTGAATGTGGGATATTTATTCCTCTGTGACCTCAAAATTAAACTCTAGCTCCTTCATTGTTGTTCAAAAATACATTGGGATTGATCCAAATTTCCATTGCTCAACTCCTCATTATTCTTGTGTAGCTATGAGTCTATTTCACACATAGAATATTTTTTCTTAATTCAGGGTAAACACACATATATATTTCAAAAATTCAACAATTCACAACCATCTTTGCACTCAAAGACTCATAAACACACATGGGAATTATCTACTTCCTTTGTCTAGTTCAATTCACCAAATGAGACACTTCCTTGTTCTACCTCTTCAACATTAATGACCACTAAAAACATGGAAATTCATAAACTCATTGTGACAATATTGTGAAAACCATTAATAGGAACACCACCAATCCTCCTACTAAACAATAAAATATGTTTTTCTAGCCCACTTGGTTAAAATTTTCCTTATTAAGTAAGAGGTCTTGAGTTCAAGTCTCTTTTTCTATTACTTTTTTTTTTTAAGTTCATGCTCCATTGTAAAGTGTATTTCACTTCAAGTATAAAAGTGAATCACTATAGGTAGCTTTAATATTTTATTTTAGAGTTATTTATTTTTCATGCAAATTTATTTTATAAAATGAATTCATTGTAAAAGTGATCCCCACTTCTTTTTATAAAAGTGGGTCACTTCATAAAGAAACTTACACCACCACGTGGTCCTTTGGTTAATGTTTATGCCTTTTTTTAAAAGGTCATAACTTTCGCATCTAGATCTGCCTATTTTTTTGAGATCTGCCTATTTTTTTGAGATCTTTCCATCTAGATCATCAGTTTTAGTTTCTAAATCCATATTATCTACATATTTAATTTGGATTCTCTCAGTAATAATTTTCTTACCAACACCAACTACTTCCAATGGAAATCTCATATGGAGGATTTATTAAGAAGTAAATGCTTGTACCAAATTACTTTGGGAAAGGAAAATCTAATACTGGGCCAAGGATGGAGGTATGTTTTGTCCATAGGGTGGGGTTGGTGGGGGTTATGCTCCGATTAGGGGTTGTGTTCCAATCGGAGGTTGTGTTCCAATTGGGGGTTGTGTTCCAATTTGTATTTTCCCTGAAAGGGGGGTTGAGTTGGGCCTCCTTGGTGAAATTGTCCACCAATAGGAATCTGGTAATTTGGTGTGAACAACAACATGGTGACATTAGGATCAGTGCCTCTAATAGAGGAGGGAAAAGGTCCTCTAAAAGGGGGTAGAGGAAGTGTCGGGATAAAACTAGGAGGAGAGTTCCCAGACAAAGAGGGACCACTAGGAGTTTTGTATGTGATGTGCATAGGATTGGGAGTTGAGGCATTCAATGCATGGTATCCGGGTGGAAGAGTTGGGGTGACTCTGGGTGAAAGCGGTGTACCAATAGGGTCTTGGCTAACCATGGTAATCCCAGTGTGAAGACTCGTAGTATCTGTGTAATGGGCCATTTGTAAAGGGAGAGTCAAGATGTGGTCAGCTCTCAGAGCTTCTGTACTAGGGAAATAATAAGAAGTAGTAAAAGGTATTGCGTATGGGTTAGAGGTTTCAGGGAACGTAGGTGAGACGGTGATTTCAATGCCTGCTCCTGAGCCAAAGAGATCCCGTCTAAAAATGCCAAAAGTCCAAAAAGGATCTTGAACTTCAGGTTTTGGAAAGGGTCCAGTCGATGATCCTGAAGACAAAACAACCAAGTATCCGGAAGAATTTACTTGCATAATATGTCTCTTAGAGTCAGGATGAAGTCGAAAGTCCTCTCAAGAATTGCTAATTCGAAACGATTTTAGAGAGTCAGTTCTTTCCACTTGTGGATTGGTGATGTCTTGGACTTCACTTTGTTGAGGAGAGACCTCCGGTGAGATGGTAGGCAAGGGTTGAGAACCTTCCATATTTTCTGGGGGTAAGCCTTGCATTCCACGTGAATGACATGGAGGGTCAATTATGAACGAGTTAAAAAATTACGAAGAAAATTCTAAGGTCAACTTGGGTAAACAAACAACATGCGCTAGTAAAAAATATAGGAAACAACACCAAGCAAACAAGACCTTCCAATTCCGAAGTCACTAGTTGGTGATGAAATCCAACGTTGTAACAACGAGATGAGAAGGGGCTGGGCTAGGGTGGAAAAGTTATGTTGATGACCTGCTTAATAGAATTATGCCCTGGTGTAAGCTCCCACACATAATCATGGGTATACCCTACAAGGAGCCCGAGTGATTCTGGCCAATGTCGATTCTAGGTACCGTGAAGACTTTCCCCTTCACAGTCACCTTGTGTAAGAACCTAAAAATATAGGCTACTAAGGTTACCACCAAAAACAATGAAGCCTGGGGGGAAATTCGACAGTTCGATCCACATGCAAGGGTAGGGTATCTAGCCTGAAATCAACTTGAGAGGTTTCCACTCATCATTGTGGGTATACCTCCAAGTGATCCCTGTAATACGTGTAATCTCTACACCGATATCAACAAAGCAGGGTGAGTAACTCTGTTAATATCAATGCGACCTCGAGTTTGACCCTTGTGTGAGAAGGGCTTCCCAGGACAAAATGTTGCAAATGGAATTTGAAAGTCCTTAACACAAGATGTTATTGTGTGTTTTGTGCTTTGGAGAGTGTATCTCTCTACCTATTCCAAAGCTCTAGCCTAGCTAATGTTGGTGTAATAGAGTCCTAGAAAAGAGTTACTAGTTAAATTTTAAAATTGCACAATATTATTAAAGGTTGTTGTTACTCAAAGGAAATGGAGATGAAACCGATGTTGTGTGAGACTCTGACACAACAATGCATAGATATGAATAAAAGATATCAATTCTTGTTCGATGAATCCTATTTACAGGAGGGACACATTTTTTTTTTGGAACAATCTTGAACTACGATATACAATATTCTTTGAAATGCAATATCAACAAGTCACGAATCAATGCCAATTCTCTATTTGTTCTATTTCAACAATTGGTTTCCGATATTTTCAAAATAAAAATTCTTTTAAAAGAAAAATGTTTTTTACTTTTCAAAAGGAACAACATAAAGGTGGTGAAACTAAGGAAAACCAATAACTAATGACAAGCAACATACAAAACCCAAACCAATCTTTCAATGAAGACAAAAATGATAGGCAGGCATGACTAGTCATTTCAAATGGACGAGGACAATGATTTTCCAAGTAACGAGCAATTGAGAAAGACAATTGATCCCAATTCTTGAACTGATCACCGTCTCCCAACCAAACAAACAATCATATTCCAGGATCAGATATTATATCCTTGCCAAGAAGAGGTCGAGAGATGACAATTGAGAAAAATGAACAAGAGGTGTTTTGATTTCCAAAGAGTAATCATTCAAAAAATTTGAAGTCAAGAAACAATCAATCAATGGCCCAAGAAGTGCTCTTCAGACACACATACAAACCTGAGTATTTGAGAATACAAAAACCCTAATCCAAAAATTTTGCAAAATGGGTTCGTAGGAAAGCAATGTTGTACAGTGTGAGAATGGAGCATTCTCGCAGGCTAGCCATAAGAAAAGTGCGAGAGGTTCGCACTAGACTGCACAATAAGGTGCGAACTCCAATGATTCTCGCAGGCAAGAGAAGGGCTCAGAGTGAGAATGATTGAAACTAGATAAAATTTAGAAAAAGACAAAGTTTTTGAAGGGACTTCTGGACCCAAAGAGTCTGTCAGTGTCCCATGAAGACTCAAAGATTGATAGAAATGAAAAAAGGTAAGGCAAGAGAAAATGGCCAAGGAAAAACAACAAAAACCACCAAAAAAATGGGTTGCTCCCCAATGGAGTCACCAATTTTGTTATCGGAATAATCGGTAGGTGCAGACACTAACAGATCACCCTAGATCCACCTGGATATAGAACAAAATAGGACAGGACAGGACTCTTTCCCTAAGTTGCAATCATCAAATTTGCTAATAAGGAGGAACAAGTGACATACCTTTATATCGCTTCCTTAAGTCTTTGTTGCTCTTGCTTTGCTCTGGTGCTCTCGTGAGGTCAATTCCAAGACAAAGCAAACCAACCAAAGTGAAGATAGCTCAATGTATTCAACATCAACTTATGCATATGATTAAGGAATTACACAATAAAGTGAGAATGACTTTATGGGAAAGGGACATGTCGATGTATCACATTAATTGAAAGTAGAAGATACAAACTGATCGCCTTGATGTTGCAAGATTTCTTTCAGTGACCCTTGGTTCCAACACACACACTTGCTCCGTACTTGCATGAAGAAGATCCAATTCCTCTTGATAGACCAGTTAGAGTCTCCAAGCTTCTGTTTAAGCAGGGTTCTTCACACAATTCCTTCACCAATTTTTCAATTAATCTTGCTTAACCTTTTCCATGAGAATCCTTTCAATATATAGGAGAAGGAGATATGGTTACATGGATGAGGATAATCCCATCAAATCTGAGAAGTCAGTAAAATGACAACCATACGAATGCCAACTCATTTTCTAGAAGATTCTCTTCTAGAACCCTCGAGACCTCTTCTCTTTTCCAAGCTTGAAAACAGGTTCACACCCTATGTATACAAGAAAACTGTGAAAATTTTGCACCCTAGATGAAGGTGGCCTATGAGAATGAGGCATTCTCACACCCTAGGCCATATGCAGCCTGCGAACTCACATTGAAAATGTGTTTTCAGAAGGAGAGAAGATCCACTTTTCTCAGGCAAAAAGTCCTTGTTGGGAGCCTGAAAACACCATTGTTAATACACCACCACGATGACCAAAATCATGTGTAACACTAGGTTATTGCTAGAAGGTAGACATTAGGATGGGTTCTTCCTGCCTATATTAACAAGCACTAGAAGGGATTTATAATCCCAAGGGAGTGTTCATTAGAGAATGGAAATATATTCCTAATGTTATATAGGGTAGTGGATGATAATATCATGATTTTTTACTGTTAGATGAGTTACTTGGAGTTCTTAGTTGTGATAGGTTTGGTTGATCTTGAAAGAAATTGGGTTGGGCTGAGTGAGATATGAATCTATATTTCAATTCCTTCACTCTGGTCTCCTCATGGCCTAGGCTAGGGTTGGAATACACACTATATGTATATGGTTGGGTGGGAATTTTACTATACACAACATATTTGAAGAACCATATTGATTGAAAGATCAGTGGGCCCATGCACGCCAATGCTTTCCCCTCATGACATGTTAGTTGCATTGGAAATCTATAAAAATAACAATATATTGATTAGGAGGACTTATTAAAGGTACAAGCACAAGATATTATAATATGGTGTCAAAATACGAAATAGGAAATCAAATTAGTTTGTGGAATATCTAACTTTTATTTATAGAAATACTGTATGAACAAGAACAATTTTTGTTCTTCTAAGAGTGGTATGTTACTTTTCTTCTAAAATATAGTTCATATGTCCATGTTAGTATGTCGATTTAGCTTCTAAATGATGAAATTTATTGAAACAAATTTGTACAATTATAGATAATAATCAATTATGAGGTCAAGTGTTAAGACCCTCAAATCAGGTTTGAGGGTCTTAACATAATCAATCGTTTTGTTTTTAGCGTATAGATTTTTTGTTTTTACTTTTGCACCATATAATTTGTTTTCTAGATGAGCAATGCAACAAAAAGTTATGGCAGAAACAAAAGACCTATATATTTTAGAATTGTAACATATATAAAAATAAAATGAATAAAAAACATTAAATTATATTTTTTTCTTTATATAAATACAAATATATATGTATATGTATGTATGTATGTATGTATGCATATGTTGGGTAAATCTTGACTCAACCATAGGGAAGAGAAGATAACCTTGATAGGGTCGTTGATGGTTTTACCATTGTTGGTCTATGGGCCCATCGTATTTTCCCATGGGTTTATATGTGATTAAGCCTATTTAAAGGCTTGAATAACTCCATTGTAAAATGTCTCAAGCAGCCTAGTTTTTTGTTGGGTTGGATAAGGTCAATATATATATATATATATATATATATATATATATATATATATTGACTGTTGGTTTTAGCTATCAAGATTTTCTAGAGTAAATTTTGTCTCTTTGTCTTATTATGTGCTTGTTTTTCTAATTTGGAATTTGCATACAAATCTCTCTATGCGTGTGTAGTTTCACTAGTGATGAATATGTGGACCATATTTAAAAATCTCATAAAAAATGGAGATAATAATAAGGAGAGGGAAAAATGATTGTGTGTTTGTTTATGTAGTCTAAACCACCAAGTTTCTCACTCTAAATCTAAAACCAATGCAACCAAATCATCCAACATGTAAAGGAAAAGGACCTAATCCTACACTTTTTTTTGAATTCACATTAATGTGCAAATGTTATAAAAGAACATACACATTTTGGTTATAAATGTGCACAAATACTTTTTACATAAAATAATATCCATGTAAAACTCCCTCACCTTCACATGTTTCAAAAGAAAATATTTAACACTTAAACCTAGTTTTAAGGGAATATACACCACAAGGAGAACACCTTCTTGTGGAATATTTTATGAAACCTCCCTGAACAAATATTCCCTTAGTTGTTTATAGTGGAGGTTGTTAGCGAATGAAAGCGAATGAAGGTTTTTGTCGAGGTTTTTTTTTCGTTGTCCCTTTATGGAACATACAAACTAATGTGCATCTAAAAACTACCTCACTGGTGCTTAAATGTTCAAACGCCCCATCATTTTTCATAGCGGAGACAGGTCGCGAGAGGTTTTTGTGGAGGTTTTTTAAATCAGTGTGCCTTTAAGAAATAGACACACCAGAACGTTCATGAACAATGATTCCTCGGTGCATACTTGTTCCCATAACACTGCCATACTTTATATTAAAATTATATGCAACAAATAAATCGCATCGGTGTTGTTGAAGAAAATACACCAATGCACCTATCTTTCTAAAGGTGCACCGAGGTAGGGTAAATAAAAAACAATTACCAAACTGTATTTCATTGTTACAGTGCATTCCATGCTTTCAAATTCTCAAGAAAGCATCAATGCTCACTTTTTTTCTAAGATGCCTCGTTTTCGGTGCTCTACACCGACTTGGATAGCACCATTGTTGGATTCCACACATTTCCAAATTTTGGAATTTACCAAAAAAATTCATTTCCTCTCAACGGTGCAACCATGACTCCTTGAGAAAGAACAGAGTAGGAAAATTATTTATTACCTTCATCTTTTCATTTTCATCTAGTCAAAATTACAATTTAACTTGAAATCGAGCATTTTAATTTTTTTTTCAATTTTGCGTCGTGCACCTGAATGGTTCGACTCGCCCCAAAGTGGTGTATACTTTGTTAAATACATTGTGATAATCATCGATGGTGCATCTATATATGGCTACAATGGTGCCATTAAAGCTAGTGCATCATGAAAAATTACCAAAACAACATAGCGATGAATCCTTTATTACACCTGATACCAATGCAAATTGGGATTATACTCACATCGGTGCATTAAACTTCATTAAACACACCACTATTTCAACAATATATAAAATTTTACCTATAGGTGTACCAACTTTAATCAATCTCCTTGGTTCATACCCGAAAATCCACAGTGAGTACCTTCGTTGGTGCATCTATATATGTCTGCACAAACATCATTCAAGCTAGCCCACCATGATAAATTACCAAGAAAACATGGCAATGCATCCTTTAGAACACTTCGACACCAGTGCGTTACAATTCATTAACCGCATTACTATCACAAGGATTTATAAAATTTAACCTGACGGTGCACCAAGTTTAATCAATCACTCTGGGGCATACCCAAAAAATAACACCCCAAAGAGTCATTGTCTAAATGCATTTCCATACCTTATAATAAAATTACAGGCACTGAATAAACTGCACCGGTGTTGTTGCATATTATGCCTGGTGCACCTAATTGTCCCAAAGCACACCGAAGTGGGGTAAATTTAAAACTAATACCAAACCTATTTTCATTGTTACAGCGCATATCATGCTTCCAAACTCTAAAGAAAGCATCAATGCTCACCTTGATTCCTAAGATGCCCTATTTTTGGTGCTCTGTACAAACTTGAATATCTCCATTGGTGAATTTAACACATTTCCAAATTTTGGAAATTACCAAAAATGTTCATTTCATATTAATGGTGCAACCATGCCTCCTTGGGATTGAAGAGATTGAGAAAATTATTTATTACCTTCATATTTTCCTTTTCATCCATTCAAAATAATAATTTAGTTTGAAATTTGTGAATTTTTTCAATTTTGTGCGATGTGCCTGAACACTTCACCTCACCTCAAAGCAATGCGTACTATGTTAAATATATAGTGACCATCGCCGCTAGTGCCTCACATAAATATACATGTCTATTTTGTTCAATTAAGCACATTGTGATGAATTATTAGAAACAAAGTGGTTTGGATTTCAAAACACCCTGAAACAGGGGCATAATGAGCTTCTAGATGCACTGAGATATTTCACTTCATTAACCGCACCACTAGCTCAATGATACATAAAAATTAACCTAGCGGTGCACCAATTATTATGAAAAGAATCAAGGCATACCCAAGAAATAACACCCCGAAGCATCAATGTTCAAAGGCACTAACATACTTTATAAAAAAAAATACACGTGTTGAATAAATCACTCTATTGTTTTCTAACATTATGAACCACTATACTTCACTCAACTAATGGCACTACTAACATAAAAATTTATAAAATATAAGATAATGGTGCAATCATTGTAATCCAATGCACCAATAATGTATACAAAAACACACTGGGACATATATTGTCGTATTTTTCATAGAGGAGCATCTCATTAGACATATCATTCATGATGCTCTATCCTTGACAACATAGTGTTCTCTTCATAACTCCCCAAAACTGGAACACAATGGGCTTCTACCTACACCAACACATTTCACTTCAATAACCACACCACTATCTCAATGTTATATGAAAATTTAACCTATCGATGCACAAATTTTATCCAACTACACCGGTGAGAACCAAACACATAATGCCTCCTCATGTCATTGTTCAAATGCACCACCATACTTTATAAAAATAATACATGCACAAAATAAATCACACCAATGTCATTTAACATTACCCACCGATACACTTCACTTAACTAATGACACTGCTAACATAACGATTTATAAAATTTAACATAGAGGTGCAACCATTATAATTCAACACACTGGAATATATATTTCCTGAATTTTCATAGTGGTAATCTCATTGGATGCCTCGTTCCCGATGCTCTATCCTTTACAATGCATCGATGTACAAAATGTCAATGTTCCACTATCACGGTGGTGTTGATGTGTTAATAGTAACCCGTCGCATTGCTTCAAGTTCGATAATGAATTTTAGCTTAGCAGTTCCCATCAGTCCACCAAATGCACTAATGTCATAAATACAACATCATTGGTAGACAACATGTCAGTGGTTTGGAAGACATGGTGTGCTGGTGCATTCAGTTTAACAAAGGGGATCGTGGATTTGTGCACTATAAATTTTAGTGTTGCAATGTGTCTTTGTTAGTGAGATGAACCGGTAGTGATAAAAGCACTTTGTTGGTACATATAGTCCAATGGAATGCACCACTTAGAAGTTTTTTTTGTTTTGAGATAGTGCACTGACTACAGGGTGTATGAACTGTTGGGAGTGCACCATTTTATTTTAAAGATTTCTTTGAAAAACAAAATTAATTTTGGATTTTTTTAAATACATGCCATTTATATTTGTATTTTTTTTATAATTTCATTTTATTTTATATTTATATATGTGTCTAACAATATTTGTATCTGAATTAGAGATGATGACGATGATATCAGGAGGAGGTAGGGCAATGGCAGGTCGAGACATATGATTTTTTTGTATGAGTGGGAGGTCAAGGAGAGGGATAAAAGGGATTACCTTCACCCTATTTCACAACATACTCATGACCTTTTGATGGATATTGGCCTCCTAAAGTTTTATCAGGAGGGAATATCCCTTAGGGGGAATTTTCATTGTTACAATAGTTGATTAGTTGATAGGATCATGGGATACATGGGTTCAAGGTCGGTCTAGATATGTGGTATCATGCAACAGAGGAGGATGTGTATTTTATCACTGGGTTGTCTAGGAGGGGGGTGTATTTTCCCCATTTCTCTGGGCTACCGCTCGGTGTTATAGGAGATACCTAGCTGGCATATGTGCAGAGATATGTTATTTTGGATATTACTTGGGCTTCAAAGTTCTAGGTTAAAGGTGGTAAGCTACGGATAGGTGCATTAGAGAGAGAGAGGATGTCATGTTCTTGTGTTATATGCTCTCATAACTGTCACATTATAGCTCTGATGGGAAGTGCATTGATTTCCTTATGTTGTATTATGTAGATAGTTTATTGTGGGAGACCTGATTGATTAGGTGGGAGAATGGATTTTTGAGACAAGTTTTTCATGCATTAGATCATTGTTTCTTTGTTTTTTCTGGGAAAATATTCTTCCCAATCATGTCTCAGTTGTAAACATTATTTTTTTAGAGGGTCCATGCCACTTGGCTAATGGTACCTCACTTTTCTGTTATGCTTGTTTTTTATGCACATATGCACCAGTGAGGACAGTTGATTCCCAAGAAGGCCATTTGAGCATCTCATTACTCTGGTGGGAAGGCCAGTTATTGATTTATTTTCTAGCGAAGAAGTTAATTTCCTTGATATTGTAGAGTACCCATATGCAAGGATAGATTGGAGAGGATGTCCCAAAATCTGGTTTACTACAGAGAAGCCAAGATATGAGTGATATAATATTATTGTTATGTTTTGACAAATCTATTTGCATATTTTTATGTCTTATTTAATCCACTTGTAATTTATTGTAACATTTTCTTTCAATTATCTTATAATTATTATCTATTGTTTTGTAAATATTGACACATATGTTGGGGATGAACCTCCCCAACATGAGGATGAGGTGATCGATGAGATAGAGGAGTATCCTAGAATGGTACATATACCCCACATGCCATGTAGGCTAGATTCGAAAGTCTGTCTAGAGATGGAGGATGAGCTATGTCATGTGATGACTAGTCACAAAGTGGTACCTGTACCCCCTAGGGACATATTACATGTAAAGGAATTTTCTACTACATGGAGGTGTTTTCCTCGTGACATGAGTATGTTGATGCATCATAGTGTTGGTGCAATCAACCTCATCAATATATTGATAGTTGGTTCTCATGATCACACTACATCTAGATCATTAGCAGATCCATCCAAATCATCTACTCCACCACATGATTCTTCTCCTCCTCTTGATTTTCCTCCACATGAGTCGACTACAACATCCAATGATTTTCCATCCATGTCATATTCTCCTCCTCCTATTTCCCCTTCACTTGTTTCTAAACCTATATCCACATTCAATCCTTCTCCTCCCCCTCCTCCCTCTATTCTTCCATGTGTGTCACCATCCACCAATCAATGTTTTTCTCCTAGCCCACATGTGTCATCATCCACTAATCCCCCTCTTCCTCCTCTTCCTCCACATGTGTCACAAGCTTCTGATACTTTGGACACTCTACTCACATCAGGTGTTGTTGATGCACATATTCATGATATTAATATAGAGACACTTGATAGTGAACTTATGCCGACATTTGTTTCTAATATAGTTGTTCTTGATAGAGGCTCTACCTCTGGTAGAAGTGACATTGATGCACTTCGATCTGGTGGTGGACCTAGCTAGTAGTGGTACTAATTGACATTTAGACCGATTATTTTATATTTGACTGGAGATCTATATATGACATGTTTACTACATATTTTGTTGACATGTATATTCATATGTATATCACTCATGTATATTATGTGTTTCATATACTGTTGTGGTTGTTGTTGTTGTTTTATTTATAAAATGTAATATGAGTATGCTAATGACAAACATTGTTAATGATTTCTCTATTTTTAAGTGTAATTTGATATGTAACATTCATTTTATAAATTTATAGTTTTCATATAATGTTTAACTTTACTTTTAGGAAAGCATTTAATTTGGATTGTGATTGCAAAAAGTTATAACCATTAATGCCATAGAATGTTTAACGATTTTTCAAGATGAATTGTTTGTTGTTCAAAACGATACAATATGTTGATTAAATGTTTTAGAAATAAAAATACTTAAATATCATGAGTGAAATGTTTGTGATTTGAATATTTATGTATTTTTCATATATTATAATAATAACATTAAAACATAAGTATTCACTAATAATAATGTTGATGATGTAATACTAATGTTCTTTTTTAGTTTTCATTATTCAAGGATGACATTAAAAAGTTATAATATAATTGTTTACTAAAATAACAATGATTATATTTTATTAATATTTATTTTTTCCAAAGATTTTGTTAATTTATATTATCCAACTATTATAGTATGTATAATTTATTCAATTAAATTTAAAATAATAAATACAAAGAATAATAATACATTTTGATCTATAAACTTTCAATGAAATGGTTTCACAATGTTTTACTCGAATACACACTTTATGAATCTTTTATTAAAAAAAATAATATCACCTAACATTTTATAATTAGTATTTTAAGAATTAGTAAAATTGGCAAATGATCCCTGAGGTGTAGGACAGTAGGTGACAGAGTGTGTTGTTAAGCCACCTTGTGATGTTAAAGTCACCGGTTCGAAACTTGCGGAGACAAAATATCCAACAATGTTAAGGGTTGGTGTGGCTCAGGTTGGGTACGATCCCCAGGTGATTTTGACAACTAAAATGCCCCTGAGTCATGGTTTCTTAGCCACAAGTTAGTCCCACAAGTCACAGAAAAACTAACAAACAAAAAAAATAAATTGGGAAATGATTCTATACTCTCAGATAAGTGTGGATCATTAAAATTTTCTTGGATTCTAACTAGGCTCTAGAAAAAGAATCTTTTTGAATTTTCATGTCCTTCTTATGTTGACACTTATTGCAAGGAGAATGCAAAAATAATTATTAATATAAGTTTATATGATTATAAAACTAAAGGATGGAGTGGAATAGGTGAAGGCCATGATAGTTGCACTAGTTAAGGTGGGGAATTTCATCAAAGTTGGTAATGTTGAGTACAATAGAAGAATTGTAGATGTTGCACGAATTTATTTTGTTGGAATTGTCCTTAGAAGTTTCATCAAAGTAAATATATATTTATTTGAATTTTGGTTTTCTCAATCAATAACAATTTTGAGGTTTGAATATTTTTTAATATATTCATTTTTCGTTAAATAAAATATAATTTAAAATAAAGTTTTACTATTGTATGCCACCAAATTTGTGATATCTCAATTAAATATTAGTAATTCAAACGTTAGCATAAACATATTTTAATACAATACAACATAAATTTGCTATAATACACAATAAATATGACAATAAAAATATATCAAAACCAAATCTTATGCTTGTATGTTTATTTAACGTATTTTAAATATAGTGTTTGTAAATGGTTGTTAAATTTTCATATCCAACATAATTATAAAATGAAGGAAAAAAAATTGTTTATTAAAGATACCCATAATAAACTGATGCATTCACAATATAAATTGCCAAACAAATCATTTACATGAAATCAGTCTTTGTTGCCATCACCTTGATTATCTTCCTCGCTTGGAATTTTAACATTGTTGTTCTCCAAAATATGTTTATATCTTAGATCATATCTCAATACGAACCACCAATCCCCATCTAACACATATGGGTAAACAAACACTTGGTTGCAATGTTTTGGGAAAACATAAGGCTCCTTGCTTTCAACCCACATTTGTTTAGATTTAATACATACTATCCCACTGTTATAACCCTAAAATGCACCACATAGGTTTACCTGGCATCAGGCCAACTCATGCCTCTTCCTAGCCAAAGCCATGCTGAACAAATCCTCAAAAAACCACTTAAATCAAGGAACCCGTGCCCTAACCTTTCACTGGGCGTGGGTAACCGCTTGCTGATCTTCTACTATACGCGGGTATCCGCGGGCTAACCCACTACAGCCCGCGGGTACCTAACAAAGCAAAAAATCAGGAAAGTTTCCGTCGGGACACGAGGCTTTTTGTCAGTTAACTGGAACTCCAAGCCATGCATGGCCGAGAGTTCGCCAAAAACCCTAGCTCCTTCTAGCCTATAAAAGGAGGGGTAGGGGTACTATTCAAAAAAGGAAAAATCATAGCAAAGGA
>JASDQU010736367.1:19428-35864 GCA_032191745.1 Picea mariana | reverse complement strand
CAGTTGGAGGACAAAAAGAAGAGGAAGAGCCCAGGATCAGGATCGTGGAACGGTGACCGGCCTCAGAAATCATTGTAAGTTGGTTCATAGTGAAGTTAATGAAAAAGATACTTTTCCCGTCCCGAATACATGAGTCTCATCTATGTTATTTGATTTATGTTTTATCTCTAACCCCCTGGTAGATCAGTAGCATGCATGCATAGTATTGTCTTGATTGCAGGAACCTTTGTGGAAGGAGCAGCAGCAGCAAGGAGATAACAACTCAACGGAGGATCTACTTCAACCGTCGGAAAAAGGTTGGTTTATTCTTCCCGTGTTTGCCTGAGAAAAGGGATTGAGATTTTGGGTAGAAGGTTAAAAGTTAAATCTTAAGGGTCATGATCTGTGTATAAGTTTAGAGCCCTAGCTTATTAGTCCGTAGGGTAGAATACCCCACAACACCCACTATCATGATATTCCTTTAAATTTCTTCGGTTTAAGGTATCACACCACTAGAAACTAAAAATAACACATTGAAATGATGAGAATTCCACTTGCATGATCTCTTGTATCTTTCTAATGTAACATAACTTCCCCTCTATCAGGTTTTCATCATGTTGGCTAGCATGACTAGATTGGTCAAACTCGACCTCCCTCCACAATCTTTTATGATGTGGCCATTATCAACATATTCAATGAAAAAAATATGTCCATATGTACACATAGATGAGAAAAAATGCACCTGTAAAAATGTGAACAAAGGGTAGTGTCACATGTCTAATAACCAAAGAATTAATAAAAAAAAAATACATCTTATAATTCAAATGTGTAATATTATTAATAGAATTTGGTAATTAGAGAGGTTTTTACATATTTTTTGCACCTAATCCCTATTTTTAGTGCATACAAATCTTCTCCACATGGGTTATGACCAGACACCGCATATTTCTCTTGTATCTAGTCAACCACCCAATTGTTGGGACATATTTTTGGTATATTTTCCTTTAAATGATTAGGATAAGGCATGCTTCTACCATTCAACCGTCTAAATGATTTCCTATCACTATCCCATTTCCTTCTTTTCTCTTTATACATACTAACCCATGGTTATATTTCCTTCGTGTTATAAAGAATTTTTTTATTGATGACATCCATTTCAAAATTCCTTGATGTATACAAAAATTCAAAATGAATAGCATGATATCAAATATATGTTATCAACTTAAAGAACGAATTTATTGATGACATCAAATTTTTTGAATTCGTTGATGTAAAAAAGAATTCAAAATAAATAGCATGGGTTGAAAAACATATTATCAGATTCAATGTAAACAATTTCTTTGTACTAAATCGACAAAATATAACTAGCTTACTCTTTATAAAGTGCATTTTCTCATTTGTTTGGAGTAACTCCCCTTCCCTTTTTCCTCATATTGATGGTCATCCTGAATGACTATCTCTTTTTTTTCATCAATTTGCTTGATGTATTCACTTGCATAATAGAACGACTCGTATACTATGTACCCCTCTGCCATAGAGCCCTTAGGTTTTTTCCTTTGTCGAAAAAAACCCTTCAATTTTTTCATGTGCCTCTCTAAGAAGAAAACCCAATGACATGAGAGAACCCTAGCTAATTCAGCCTCATTAGGTAGGTGAATTAGAATATGGACTTGTAAGTCCATAAAACTCATGGGTATTTCCTTCTCAAACATACAAACAATCTCAACTATCCCTTGATGTGATCCGATGTAAAAATGAATATAATTTCAATATGACACATCATAGGTCATGGAGGAATTCATGGTTCACACAACCACACTCAAACAAAATATAATGACACTACAAAATAGACACTCACATCATTAATTTTCATAAAATTGTGAGTTCATAGCATATTTTTACCGACATCGATATAGAACTAGAAGAATAATGTATTCAATATACATACCCTTATAAGGTTCATATGATCATGTGATTTCAACCACAAAAAATTCTCATCTACAGTGAAGCAACATCGTAGATTCGAACCATATAAATAAGGTTCATTCACACCCAATATAACATGCTTTTCCATAGAAATATCATAATTCTTCAAAATCCATGGAACATCTTCTTCTTTAAAAGACCAAGAGGGACCAACCTCTCCTCTAGTTTTGTTTATTGGCCAATGTATCTTTTTAGTATTTGAAGCAATAATATCTCTCCTGAGAGCCATTGTATCACTTTTATTCCATGATATGTGTCTCTATAAAGAATATAAAACATTTTTAAATATATGCATGGGATCTAGTAAGTGGCCAATATTAATATGCTCCCAATATGGGAGCTCATAAAATACAGATTCTCTTTGCATCCCAATGGTCATTTTCTCAACATAGGTGCCAAAACATTCAAGATCATTGAACATAGGTTCCCCGTTTAAATCAAAGAATTTTTACATTTGCTTCCCCTTCTCTATGTCATATGCCCTATTCCAACCTATAGGTGTCATTATTTCAGGTCTCCATGTTCTCTCTATTATACCATTGAAAGAAG
Source organism: Picea mariana (assembly GCA_032191745.1). Lineage (NCBI taxonomy): Eukaryota > Viridiplantae > Streptophyta > Pinopsida > Pinales > Pinaceae > Picea > Picea mariana. The sequence goes on along the minus strand of JASDQU010736367.1, from coordinate 33,350 downwards.
ATGCAACTCTTCTATAAGGGTGGTATTCTAGGAGGAATATCCTCGAACAATTGTACAACAACTTCCATAGTACATTGGACCACCTAGACTTTATAGAAGGTCCACAACATTTACATCCATGATACCCTTTTGTTACAATAACTGTGATGTCAACATATACATAGCATGTTAGTGTCAAAAATATAGTTGCGCCAAATGAAGTATGCCAAATAAAATTAAAAATATAAACAAACTGATGAGCATGCTTACCAGAGAAAACTCCTAGTACTAGATAATTGTGCTTGGTGTATGCACACATGATATACAACATAAAAGAGATCTCCAGTGGCATGGACCTTGATACATCATATATATGTATCCCTTCCCATAATTGATTAAATTTATCGATCAATTATTGGAGGTAGACATTCATTCTCTTCACTTGTCTTCTACCCGAGACTATAAGAGCCAACATGAGATGTCCACTCTTCATGGACAACCATGGGGGGGTATTGTTATTGATCAATACCACTGTCCAAGAAAAAATGTCGATGTTTTGGAGGGAGTATGGGTTAACTCCATCTATATCTATGATCAATTGGAGGCTCTATACTTCATCCTTGAATTTATCAGGCCATGTATCCTCTATACACTTCATGGATATTGAATATGATGGGATTCACATAACTCATGGCTCATTTCTATGTGATTCCTACCACCCGTACAACATGAATAATTGTTTGTAACGAAAGAGCCTTTGAATCCTTGGAATTATAAGAATGTTCCTCAATATCTTATGAGGAAGACTATGTGCCTTACCCTTGTTTTTTATTGGTTAGTTACCTCAAAAGTGTCGTGAAACATGCGTCTTACATACCATACATTTCTTCAAGTTGTACGGCAAGATTGTTGTCCCTAGCTAGATATACTTTGCAAACTCTTGTACTAGACCAAATAGAGGGGTGGTGGAAGTATATTTTAGGTTTTTCTAGAAGGTAACTATGACATGAGCATCATCCCCTAGTTTATTTTGTTGGAATGGTTCATCTAACAACATTCCCTCCATGGCCTAGGTATCCCATAAGAAATCATCCATAAAAACCACTAAATCATTGCCTTCATCTCCAACATGTGAAGAACTAGTGTTACTATTGAGGTTTTGAATTGGTGACTCATGACGTATAGGGAATTGAATACGTGGTTGTTTCAACCATTCTTGGTATGCTTCCTCTCCGATATCTTTTCATTTAGAACCAAGATTTGAACTCAAAATCATAGTGGGGTGCAAAGGTAGATGGTAGATAGGTTACTCGTCATCATAATCCTAATTGTAAAAATATTAAACATTACATTGATAATATCAATAACACAATGATTTTAATATGTTCAAACATTATACCAAACACTTATTTGAAGAATGGACATTTTCTTCCCAATAATAAACATGAAACCAACCCCTTTATAAAATAAATTTCGAATTAAGAAATACATTTACATTTGTTCCATTGAAAATCCAAAAGTACAATTACTCAAACATATTTTTCTTATTCCCTACGGGGTTGTCTTCACAAAAGAGATCAAATTCATCGCGTAATATCATTAACCCAATATGGTTGCTAGAATATGGCATGTTAGTATTGGTAGGGAAAATAATTTGTCCATCTTCATCAAGCATATGCTTGTGGTGTCTTTCTCTTAATAGGATCTTGCAGGATTTTGGGACCGCAGGAATATCTTAAGCATATGAACTTGATCATGTATCTTGATCTTGCAAAATTCAATGAAAAATTATTAAACTACACATGTATATATAACATAAATTCAATGAGATAAATGAATTATCAATAAAATCTATATGTACTGCAATCGGTGTGAGAGAACCTAAAGGAGTTCCAAAAATACATAATGAGGTGATGCTAGAATATGAAGAATTAGTCATTTGATATTATAATTCTTTATTTCCTGCATTTGAACTAGAAACCGCCATCTTGGGTAGCATAGAACAATCTAACTTTAAAAATAACTTTGAATAACTTTTAAAACCTGACAACACACTTAAAAAATCATTGTGTTTTTCTACAATATCATTGTTTTTCTTCCACCTAGCTATACAATAAATCTCAATATGGATTTACAAAATACGAAAACATTACTCGATCCCTTAAAATATCCTCTTTGAACATAGAAAATGTTAATTTAATTCTCAAACCCTCTCTCACTCTCTTTCTCCTTCCCTCCCCTTCTCTCCCTCTCCCTCTCTCTCTCTCTCTCTCTCTCTCTCTCTCTCTCTCTCTCTCTTACATCAAACCCTCTCTCCCCCTCCCTCTCTCACTCACTATATCCCCTTCCCTCTCTCCCCCACTCATGTTCTTTATCATTTGAAAATGCACCAGTGCATGTGTATAAACAAAATGTATGAGTGTGTTTAATTGAGATAAGCACCAAAGACTGACCTTTGTTATTACCTTCACATAGAAAAAAATATTCAAACTTTAAATACATGTGTTTCCATTTGCATTATGAAAATGTAACTTTCTTACAGTGTTTTCTTGCTTACACACTACCTCGATGGATTATTAATTAAATTCTTCCCCGGTGCATTTCAAATTATCTATCACACTGAGTGAATCAAGTTAGAAAAATAATGCATGCTTACTATCAATACATTGAAATTAACTACAAAAATAAATCAAGGTGTTATGCATATGATTGCGGTGCATTGTTAAAACTACACCATTGCGCTATGCACAGAATAGTGTATCGAAAAAGATAACTTTTGAAGAAAAAAAAAATAGTGCAGGTGTCTATCATCAATTTGTAGAAATATACAACAAACAAAATGAGTGGGAATTTGAGTTTTGCGTTTCTAAAGGAAAACCATATTCATTGTTTAATTTTTTTCCAAATATTAGAGGATGTTTGTATAACAGATATTTATCAACAAATGTTTTCGAGTGGGTGGGATTTTTTTGAAGAACCAAATTTGAGGGGGACTACTATAGATCGCGTAGAAATCTACAGAGGAGAATTTTTAGGTATATGATTTCATTCTATTCATCATCTTGATCATTATCTTATTTCATTCAAACAATTTTCAGTGAATTCCTAAACAAAAAAAGGGTTTTATACTTACCATCAGTATTGGAAGCCCTAATTTCTTGATTATTCTTTTGTTTTCTCCTTCTACATTTCACAAGAAGAATTTTTTTTAAGCACAATTTCTTTATTGGGTTTGGTTATTTGTATATGGGAATTTCCTATCTGTTTCAATGAAACCACTCATTGCATTGGATCCTAACCCTTCATGTCGTTGTCATTTTTTTGTTTTTAAAAAATGCCTTTGCGGTGACCAGTGCACTCTTTACACAATAAGTGCACTGAAGTGTATTTGTTTGTAAAAACACAACTTTATTTCAATTCAAAATATTATTAAAAATAATTTTTGCATCTGTCGATGCACATTGTACCAAAACACACACCAGGTCACATTTATTACAAACCATACCATTGAGTTTAAAATGGAAAAATCAATGTTTTATATGGAAATCATCATTTTTCAAATTTATTCCATGCTCGATGATACATAATAAATAGTAGTTAGGAATTCATGATTTTCTTAATTCATAAATCACTTGTTGAAAATAGAAGTTTGTAAAAAAATTTCAATTTCCCAACAATGTTGTTATACTATATCGATGCATATATGTATGTATGATGCTCAGGTGCATGTAAATTTTGTTGACGCCCCAGTGCAAATTATCTTAGTATACGCATCAAGATCTTTTTTTTTTTAATAATAATTTTTATATCTTTTTTTTCTAGAGAGATTTTGAAAATTCCAAGGGGCAAACAAGGAGAAAATAAAGACATGTCAATAGGAGTGTCCAAAAAAGTGAAGAAGAAGTTGTCAAAATAAATGAACATAATTTCATCGCAAAAGGATCCATCCCAACTATAATGTGCATAAAAGGTGTGTAATTTATTTTTTTTATTCTTTTATGTACATTGAATTTAAGTATTGCGTGAAATATTAATTTAAAATTCTTTTGTTGTAGAAAAGAAAAACAAATAGAATCGATGTGTCACATAGGATAGGATGATGAGGAATAAAATGGTTGATCACAAACTTTGTGAGTATTTATGTTTTTGGCCTTTCTTAAGATTCCATGTTTGCTCTAATATTTATATTTAAATAATTAATTTACACTTGTCCATGGATGTCTTCTACTAGGTGCTAACATATAAAGAGGAGCCAACCTATGAATTGATAAAAAAATGGGTTAAGTATGGGTTGTGAGTATATGTTGAAGAATGAAAGTTTAATTGAACAATTTGTAAGTAACTGTGTTGTTTAAATTTCCTTGTTTTATAATTAATGAAAACACAAAAAAACTTTATACTGATTATATAGACTATGATTTGTCATGTCATATTAAACATGCAGAAAACAAAGTATGGAATGCAGACTCAATTGAGATTTTGAGAGAATTCATGAAGCATGACTTCGAAAGAATGTGTATTGTTTATGAAATACTTGGTGCTAAGGTGTGTTTTTATTTATTTATGAAATCATGTATATTCTACTATATATATATACTTGTTACAGTTTATTTCTATGTTTGTAGATGGAAGATGAAGGGGAAGAACATAAAAAATAAGTCGGTCATGAAGAAAACAATATGTTAAGAAACAAAAGTACAATATCACCTACAAATGATGAAGAAATGAGGCATGCGCATAGATCGAGCAATGCCAATAGTTCAACTGATGAATGACAATCAATATAATTGAATGTTATTGCAAGTTGTGTGTTTTGAAATACTTGTCTCTGAAAATCAAGGATTTTGTTTAATGTACTCGACATAGTGTCCAAATTGCATGAGGACGTGTTACCAATAAGTTTAACAATTAAAGATTGGTTGCAATTTGATTATTATACTAGACCTTTGCATTGTCCCTTTTTGTATGACTATGGGTCTCTTATTCATATATAATAAAATCAGTTTATTATTTCATTACATTGTCTAATGTTGTTAAATGTTGTGTTCCTGAATAAATAATATGTGAATGATTTACATTGATACAAATAAAAAAGATTTAATTGGTTGGATAAGGCATTAATGCAATAATTATATTCAAATGAAATAACATAAATATAAAAAAATATTATTATAAAAAAAATATTTTATTTTGAAACAATTAATTGAAAATTTCTAAAAAAAAAAGAATTAAAATATATACATATCAATGCATTGTATTTTTTTGAACTCACTAGAGCCATAATATAGACATTGGTTCCTTTTGAGAAGTCATACGCACCGATACATATTAATTATATTAACGCATCAACATGTACAATTGAGAAAACACACCATTCCATAAACGATATAATATACAATAATATTTATCGTTTCAAAGTTGTACGGCACTCAGGTTTGAAATATTAATTGGTGCGTTAATTTTTTTACTGTCGCGATGCACTTTGTTTATTATATGCACCATGCAATTAAATATTATTTATGCATCCATGCCTTTACTAAATTATATGCACGGGTGCATACTAAAAATAATGTTGTCGACATATCGGTACGTACGAATTATAGAAGCATTGGGAAACATTCTATATTAAACGCATCATCTCTCTGAATAAAATTATCGCACCAGGGATAACTATAACTTAACTGCACTAAGACATACTAATCCTAAAGTGCATCGGTGCTAACTATAACTTAATCACATTGGGGTGGGTAAATCCTAAAGCACATTGGTGCATCATAAGAGAATAATGTGGAAGTGATGCATAGTAATTATAAGAGCATTAGTGCTCTGTATACAATTAAAAAGGAGGAACCAGTGCACAATAGTTAATAACATACTAGGGCATTTTTTATTATATTCAGGTCTGTAGTGCTTTTATTTTATTACTATACCAGTGCATTTTATTATATTAACGTACCAGTGCAAGTTTTTCAATACCATATCGGTGCATTTTGACAAGAAATGCACTGGAGAGAAAACAAATAATAATAATAAAAAAAAAAACCTCTCACCACCCAAATTTTTTTACTTATATCGAACATCCTCTAAAACCTCTACAACCAATAGAGGATGTTGTAGCTGAGTTTTTTTTGAAAATTTTGTCAAATTTGTTTCCACTAAAAAATTCCACAAAAACCTCCACTAGAAGGTGTTCTCCTTATAGTGATAACCTATTTTCCTCTCTTGGCTATAGTCAAGGCCCATAGACCCATCCTCTTTGTGTAAAACTATTTAATGGTGCTTAGGATATCACTCAGAGGTGAAATAACCTATAGAAGGGAATGTGCCATGGTTGGAGACCTTGTTCATTATACTTGAAGCCTAGAAGCTTCATTTTCCTATGTAAGGCCCTTATTTTCCATTAGGTCCCTATAACCATCATTGATGCCCAAAAAGAATAAATGAATGACATATCCCAATTAGAGGCCAAGGATCCCATAAAAGGGTCCTATGTGGTGTTTCGATACAACTTTCATGATAATTGAACCTAATAAACTTTGTTAAATTCCTAAGGACCTTGGTATCCTTCCCTAACCATTTTTAAGACCCAAAGAACCATAAATCTTATTGTATACATCATATTGTCCTTTGGTATACCACTCACTATCAAAATATCCCCATAAGAGGGCATGTTTTGTGGGTTGTAGGTGTTTTTCATAGAAACTGAGTTTAAGAAATTTCATTTAGGGAACAAGGCCTTGTTTTCCTCCCATAACCTTAATGAGACCTCAAGACCTATTCTTGGTTCACAACTAACCTAGTCGTGGTGCACATATCCCACTTTAAGGCGACTGATAGCGTAAAGTGATCATATGTGGTGGTTCGAGGGATTGTCCATGGTGCTTGAGCCTAAGAAATAAAGTTTATGGTAGGAGGCTCTTGATCCCTTCCCTGACTATGTTTAAGGACCCAACACCTTGCAATGGCACCGATATTCAACTCAAATGCGAAAGACTCCCTAGAAAGGCCTTGTGTCATGGTTTCTATGTGTTGTTCATGGTGCTTAGGCTCAAGAAAGTTTAACTAGGGAATAAGGACATTGTTTCCCTCTTGACCATGTGTATTTCCCGATACTCATTTTTAATGCACAAAATATAATCATGGCACCTATATCTCACTCGAAGGCCATAGACCCCCTACAAATTTCTTATGTGCTTGTTTGAGGACTTGTTCAAGAGTCTTGAGCTTAAGAAGATTTAAAAGGATCATAAGGAACTTGTTTTGATTCTTTGATGATGATCAAGGCCTTACATCACATCCATGGTCCATAAAACCTTCTAATGTCTTCCATATCCAAATCAAATGAGAAATACCCCCTAGAGAGGTGTGGTTTCATGTTTTTTTCATGGTCCTTGATTTCTATAATCTTTGTTTGCGGTCTAAGGACCTTGTTCTCATCCCTTGACATTTGTTATAACTTGAGAACCATTCTAGGGGCTCAAGTCCTAGATTTATTATGCTCACATAGCTATAGTAGGTTAAATATACCCTGGAGGGTCTCATGTGGTGGTTGAAGGATGTGTTCATGCCAATTGAGACTAAGAAGCTATGTTCAGGGATTGAGGTTTTATTTCCCTCACCTAACCATGGTAAAAGGGATGAGGTTATTATTTCCCTACCACAACTATGGTCAAGGCCTTGAGACCTATATATGATGTTTAAAACATATTAATTCCATGCATGTCCAATATCTATGTCAAACATTGTCTAGTGAGGGTTCGTGTCACAGTTTCTAGGTGTTGCTCATGCCACTTGAGCTTGATAAGGTTCAATTAGGGCTTAAGGCCCTACTTTCCCCAATTTGACTATGTTCAAGGTTCAAGACCCATTTCCATCACACAAAACCTACTCATGGTGCTTGTATCCCACTCAAAGGCATGGAAGGAATCCCTACAAAGGTCTTGAGTGTTGATTCAAGGACTCATTCAAGGATCTTGATATCGAGAATTTTCAAAAATATCCCAAGGAATGTTTTTCCCTTCCTCGACCATGATCAGGGACCTACAACCCATCCTTGGTGCGCGAAACCTCATAATGGCATCCGTATCCAACTTTGATGCCAAAGACCCCTTAAAAAGTGCCCACGTTGTTGTTTTCGAGTGTTGTTCATGGTGATCAAGCTCAGGAGGTTACATTTAGGGGCTACGGCCCAAGTGTTTCCCCCCCTAACCATGGCACTTAATCTTGAGAAGATTCATGTAGGGATTAAGCCCCTTGTTTCCAACCTGGACCATGTTTTGGGCTTGAGACCCATTTCCACTACACGAAGCCTAATCATGGCACTTGTATTCCACTTGGATGCTAAATAACCCTAGCCATGACTTTGAGAACAATTCTTGGTGTGGGCTTAAGATACATTCTTATTTAGGGCCTTTGTTGTAGTTTAATCATGGTGCTCATGTTGAAATGAATGCTCCATACTTGAAGCCTTGGAATTCATATAATGACTTCTCATAGGGCCTAGTTTCTACTAGATTAATAAAAGGAAGAACAATTTATAGAAAGAATTCTGAAAGGAAATTTGAAATGCATTTTATATGTAATGATCTCCTTAAGGTACATATCCCACTTTAAGACAAACAAGCTAACTTTTCCAATTAAACTAGGGAATCCCCTCATGTATTCATTGGTCTTTCAATAATATAAACAATTACCAAATGGGTGAATGCATACTTGTAACAAATGCATAACTGAAATAAGGAGTTAGATGAAGCTCTTTAGTGCCATGTCATACCAACATTCGCAATATTGAAAAGGTAAAAGAATATGCATATCCCGTGCGCCAACAACCATCACCATTATAATAGAATTTGCACCCAAGCATGGAAAAATGAGGGCAATGAAAAGACTCTCCTCCTAGCCTTAGTCATCAGTTTGAACAATTGAGGGCCCCATGCCCAAAACTCTCAAAACATCTCTATTCTCATCAAATCTCATGCATTGGTGTAATATGGGAATCATCATCGATGCACAAACATGCGAAAATATTTATACAAATTGCAAGTATTAGACAAACATTCAAGTATATATTAGACTATTTCCTAATATCTCCTCTTACTTCCTATATTTTTCCCCCTAAATTCCCTTACTTTTCCACAAATAAAAATAAAACAATGAATGCCTCCTTCATTTTCCACAAATTCCCCTTTTCCATCAATTTTTAAATAAAATATAATAAATGCATTCTCCTTGCAAAGTGAGATTGCATGTGATTTTTTCCATTCCTTTTTATAAAATCCTTTTAATTAATTTTCTTTATTTTTTCTTAATTATAATTCATGCATGCATCATTAATAAAATATAATAAATGTAGTCCCTTTGCAAAGTGAGATTGCATGTGATTTTTTTCATTCATTTTTATAAAATGTTTTTAATTGTTTTTCTTTAATTTTTCTTAATTATGATGATGATGATGATAATTAACATCAAGTAAGACCGAATTGGTTTATTGGACCTTAAGAAGGTAAGTGATTAGTTCTAATCCTTTAGAATTTTGTTTATGTGCTCGAAAAGCATTAAGAGAAGCTTTCCAAGATCACCATACTTTTGCTGAGTTAAGAGGTTAGGAAGGTTGGTAGTGTGATAAATATTTTGAAAATGAGATCTAATATGGGCATAGGGTGGACAATGTAAGAGAAAGTGTTTTTCATCTTGAACCTTCATCTTTAATATCTTTATAATACCTTAATTTCCTTTTTTCCTCTAACTCTTTTTCACACCAACTTTTTTCCTTAACTTTTGATTTAAAGTTTTTTTTAATAATATCTTTACTCTGCAAAATAGTTTCTTCCATAATTCATGTTTATTTTTTCTTAATTATAATTCATAAATGCATTATTAATAAAATATAATACCCTTGTAAAGTGAAATTGCATGTGATTTTTGCTAAATTCTTTTTTATAAAATTCTTTTAATTGTTTTTCTTTCATTTTTCTTAATTCTGATTCATGAGTGCATCATCAACATAGCAACATCTCTAAAGTTCATGAGCGTTCGTCGTCCAAGTCCTTTAAAGAAGATATTAAATTTTCAATTAATCTTCTCCTAGGCAAATAGTTGTCCTGCTTTATTTCTTAACATACCATAACAGTTTAAATAAATTCTTTGTTTTTTCTATATTGACCAAACTAATCATTACCTTTATCTTTATATATTATATATATGTAGATTGTTCCTTTAGGTACTAAGATTATTTTATATATATTTTTTATTTTTAATGAATTTTATTTATTTTCTTCTATCATGAAATAACATGCCATGCCATGTAAGATAATTATATAATGAAATTTATTAATATAGAATTCATAAAATATCAACTTTATAGGTCAATCATGAAATGCAATGCCATGCCATGCCAGATAGTTATATAATAAAGTTTATTAATATAGAATTCAAGATTGCTTTTCTGACTTAATTAATTCTTCAATCAGTAAAAGTCTTCTACTATCACTATAACCAAGATACTTGAAAATCGTAACATAAACCGCAATGTATTTTATCAAAAGGAAAAGTAACCAACTTTTTCTTACAATATGTTATGTGTTTAATTTTCTATACTTGTTTAATAATTAATTAAAATATAAAGCATAAAGAATAAGGAGAGTAAATGCGACTGACGCGAGGCCAGGGCTTCTACTGGTGGTTAGACACAAAGGTGAAATAAATCTACGTTACAGATGCGCAGGCTTGTTTTCTTCCATTTTCCTTACCATCAGAAATCTTGTCTAACGTGAGATAAACTGTTTTTTTTTGTTGCAGGTGTGCCTCGTTTGCAGTGCAAGCTTAATGGAAAGATTATTTAACTCTTTTACTTTTAGTGGCGATTTGATTGATTTTTGATATATGAATAAACAACTAAATTACCTTTTATACTGATAACATTTTTAATTTAGATTAATTTCAGTGATCAGCTGTACTGCTTTAGTGGCGCTGGTGAGTAGTGTCGGTTGAAATAAATTTGTCCGATGCTTGATATGTAGATTATAATATTTACAGTACAGTAAACCTTAAACAAAATGGTTGAATGATTGACATTATTGGTACTGCAGTGGCGATGTCTCTGTAATATATTTTTTGTATATTAGTTTTAATAGAAAATATTTGTTTATATTTTTATGATATAATTGAAGTGATGTTATTTTTAATAAAAAATATTTGTTTATATTTTTATGATATAATTGAAGTGATGTTCTGTAAAATTATTATTGTTTTATGTTTTGTAGGTTGGTTTTAACAAAAATTATATTTGTTTATATTTTCCTGATATAAAATTATTATTGCTTTATATTTTGTAGGTTGGTTTTAACAGAAATTATATTTGTTTATATTTTCTTGATATAAAATTATTATTGTTTTATGTTTTGCAGGTTGGTTTTAACAGAAATTATATTTGTTTATATTTTCCTGATATAATTGAAGTAGTGTTCCCTAAAATCATTAATGTTTTAAGTTTTGCAAACCAACATAAATTATATTTGTTTATATTTTCCTAAATTAATTGAAGTGATGTTATGTAAAATCATTATTGCTTTATGTTTTGCAAGTTGGTTTTAACAGAAATTATATTTGTTTATATTTCTCTGATTTTATTGAAGTGATGTTCTGTAAAATCATAATTGCTTTATGTTGTCTTCATGCATTTTTATTCTTTTAGGAGCAGTTTTATTTAAAGAAGTGGCAGTGGGAGTTTAGGTTATACATCTACTTTTAGCCATTTAATAAAGGCATTTTATAAAGTTATGGACAAATCTCCACAAATATCATTGCAAAGTTGTATTAATTAATGTTTTTCCATTTACAAGTTGGAAAGAAAACAGTAAAATGTTGAGAGCTAAAAATCACCATCTTCTTATTAGCTTACAAAGTCATATTACAATATGAAGAATGATATAAAAAAGAATACACAGCGACATGTCCTGGATTCTAAATTCCACCATTATTTTTCACATGTATGCATTATATTCCTTAACCATTATCAATTTAAAAAGAAACAACACAGGAGAGCTGTGCACACTCATCACAAGAATATTATTTTTGAATAGATAAAAAAGGTTGAGAAAAATATTATTGACATTATAATGATTAATGAATATTACTTTTCAATAAATAAGAAAGGAAAGTTAAGAAAAATACTATTGAAAGTATAATGAAAAAATAATAAAAAAATATTATTGACATTATAATAATTAAGAAGAAAATATTAAAAAGAAAGAGAAAATATTAAAAATACAAAAAAAAAAAAAACTTAGTTGTCTTAATCTACATTACATCTTATAAAGTTTACTTACTTTGACTTGTTGCATGCATAATGCAATCACGGCAATTTCTCTTAATATAATTTATTACATACAAACAAGGTATAATTTATTACATACAAACAAGGTGGAAAGTAGGTCCAATAAAACCATAAACATGATGTCATAGAACTTTTAGAGATATGACATGTTTTTAGTTAGATCATTCAAAATGCATATATTATAAAGATAATATTTGTAAGTATTTAATTAGTATTTTTTTTTTTAATTTCTGAGTTAATATAATGTAAGATAGTTTTTTGAAATATAATTATAATGGAATATTTAATATAAAAAAATATATAATTTTCAATATAATATATAAAAATGAAGATGAGATAATATTTAATATATTAAATGTTTAATCAAAATAATTTATATTTTGAAATAAATAAAAAACTGAATTTAAATTATTAGAAAAATAAAATTAAAATCAATATCTATTTAAAAATATAATTCTAATTAATTTCCTTTTATAAACAAAAACCTTAACCCTAATTAATACTTTTTTATAAAAGAAAACCATTCCAACTCTAATTAATATTATTTTATAAAGGAAAACCATTCCATGAAATATAAAATTTGTCGGATGCTTGATATGTAGATGAAAACCTTAAACAAAATGGTTGAATGATTGGCATTATTGGTACCGTTGGAACAGGTGCCACTGCAGTGGTGATGTCTCTGTAATATATTTTTTGCATATTAGTTTTAATAGAAAATATTTGTTTATATTTTTATGATATAATTGAAGTGGTGTTAGTTTTAATAGAAAATATTTGTTTATATTTTTATGATATAATTGAAGTGATGTTAGTTTTAATAGAAAATATTTGTTTATATTTTTATGATATAATTGAAGTGATGTTCTGTAAAATTATTATTGTTTTATGTTTTGTAGGTTGATTTTAACAGAAATTGTATTTGTTTATATTTTCCTGATATAAAATTATTATTGCTTTATGTTTTGCAGGTTGGTTTTAACAGAAATTATATTTGTTTATATTTCTTTGATTTTATTGAAGTGATGTTCTGTAAAATCATAATTGCTTTATGTTGTCTTCATGCATTTTTATTCTTTTAGGAGCAGTTTTATTTAAAGAAGTGGCAGTTCGAGTTTAGGTTATACATCTATTTTTAGCCATTTTATAAAGTTATGGACAAATCTCTACAAATATCATTGCAAAGTTGTATTAATTAAAGTTTTTCCATTTACAAGTTGGAAAGAAAACAGTAAAAAGCGGAGAGCTAAAAGCCACCATCTTCTTATTAGCTTACAAAGTCATATTACAATATGAAGAATGATATAAAAAAGAATACAAAGCTACATGTCCTGGATTCTAAATTCCGCCATTACTTTTCACATGTATGCATTATATTCTTTAACCATTATCAATTTAAAAAGAAACAACACAGGAGAGCTGTGCACACTCACAGTTCACTAACCACAAGAATATTATTTTCGAATAGATAAGGAAGGTTGAGAAAAATATTATTGACATTATAATGATTAATGAATATTACTTTTCAATAAATAAGAAAGAAAGGTTGAGAAAAATATTATTGATAGTATAATGAGAAAAATAATAAAAAAATATTATTGACATTATA
>JASDQU010736366.1:100524-133330 GCA_032191745.1 Picea mariana | reverse complement strand
AATTGTGATTAATTTCCCCTATCACATCTAAACCCCATTGTTGAAATGGGCATTCAATGGTAACACGATAAAGGGGAAACATAGGCTTCTTCTCTTTCCCAGCTGACTTATGACATTCCTAGCATTTCCTAGCATATTTGTGGGAATATTTAAAAAGAGTAGGCCAATAATAGCCACCCCTCAGGATTTTATGTTTTGTGGTATCTCCTCCAAAGTGTCCTCCAGCTGGACGATCATGTAGTAAAACTAAAATTTTATCAACATCATATTTTTCAAGGAATCTTAACATAACACCATCATAGTTCTTTTTGAATACTATGCCTTGAATGAGATGGTATCGGGATGCCTTAAGCATAAGGGATATTTTCTTCTTCTATTCTAGGTAATGTGGCTCTGATCCATGGGTTAAATAATACTTCATTTTATAGTACCATTGATCATAATTGACCAAGATATAACAAACTTCATTTTCAAATAAGCCTTGATCTTGATAAAGTTTGTCTTCACTTGTTGTGTCATATGTTGATTCAGCTGCCAACTTACACAATCCTTGGCCCTTGACGATTTTAGCAGACCTGATGTCCAGATCATATTGTTGCAAGGATTTCATCAAATTATCTCGTTCTTCCCCAAAGTCTTTATCTACCAAGAGATTTCTTACAACAGGGTAGGGCACAATTACCTTAGTTTTTTATTTAATCAAATAAGGTCTGAAGTGTTTGACAACCTTATAGACAACATAAGCTTTATTGTCTACTAAAAGATAGTCTAGCTTTACTCCATGCAGTCCTGAGCTCATAAATGCAATTGTATATTCATTTCCTTCTTCATTCTTTTGAGTTAATACAAATGCAAATGGAATATCATAGGAAAGGGTGTATAATATGAAATATTTACTAAAATTTGGACTCATTAGTATTGGAGCTTGTGCTATTTTTTGCTTTGATTTTTTCAAAAGAGGCTTTCTATTTAGAACCCCATTTAAACTATGTATCCTTCTTTATCATATCTTGAAGGGGATTGACAATTTCAACAAAGCTTGGAACAAATCTCCTTACAAAATTAATCTTTCCTAGGAACAAATGCATATATTTTTTGTTATGAGGGGGAGATATCTTTGAAATGGATTCAATTCTCCCAGGTTCAATGATCATTCCCTCTTTTGATATAATAAATCCTAAGAGTTTTCCTTCATCAACTGCAAAGATAGATTTCTTAGAATTGATTGAAATGCAATACCTTTTTCATCTATTGAAAATTATCCTTGAGTGATATGATATTTTTGATCTTTGGAGAAAACAATGACATCATCAAGGTACATTACTACACAAACGCCAATCAGTTCTCTAAAATATATATCCATGGCCCTCTGAAAATTTTCTCCTACATTAATCAACCCAAATGACATTTTCCTATAAGCGTAAGTTCCCCATTTTTTTCGGAATGCAATTTTCAATTGATCGTCATGAGCAACTAGAACCTGATTATAACGAGAAAATACATCTAGTAGTGATAGAATCTTAGAACTAGAGACAAATTGTAATATTTGCTCCATAGGTGGGATAGGGTAATTATCTTTTTCTTAGCCCTTATTCAGATTTCTAAAATCCACACAGAATCTTATGTCTCCATTTTTCTTTCTTACATGCACATGATTAGCAATCCATTGAGTGTGCATGACTGGGAATATAATTCTTGCTTTCAGTAGTTTGTTTAACTATGCTTTGACTTGAGGCTCCAATATTAAGGCATTTTGTGTAATTTTTGTTGGAAGGGCTTCGTTTAAGGATTCATTGGAATAATATGTTGGATAATATTTGTATCATATGTATTTAAGTCATCATAGGTCCATGCAAAAATATCCTTGTGCTCTTTAAACAACTTGATAAAATATTGTCTTTCAGAAGGAGAGAAGTTCTTCCCAAGATTTACATTTTTAGGTATGGTGTTGGTTTCCAGATTAATGACTTCAATCTGCATGCCTGAGTTTTTAGTCTTGCAATTGGTCACTCTTTTAAATTTATCTTGGAGGTCATGCAATTTTTTCATCTTTACCACATTCTTGGGGATATTATTGATCAGACTAGATGTACCCTTTTGTTATGTCTGTTCTACTGAGTTAGGAACATATGCATTCATAATTTGATCATGTCGATCTTCATCATTTATAGAATCCTTCCTTCAATATGTAGAAATATGATAATCTATTGTTCATCATAAAAAACTCTCCAGTTGGTCATGCTATTGGGTACTAAAGGCCTAAACAACAATTCCACAGAAAAAGTATCATGCAGTATATTGTTTGTTGGAATTAACCTAGATGCTACATTTTCCAATAGGTCAGCATCATAGTTCAAAGAAATGAGGAATACGACTAATATTAAATGCATCAAATAGTTTTATTAGCTCCCATACCTTTTGTTAGTAATTCTTAAGGTGACTTGAAAGACAATGTATTGTATTCCTTACTTGTATTATGAAAATTTATGAATCACCGAATACCTTAATCTTTTTTACTTCTAAATCTACTTCCATTTTCAATCCTTGCAACATGGCTTCACATTCAACAATGTTGTTTGTGCATTGGAACTCAAGTTTGCATGAAATCATAATTTTCTTGCCAATAGAGTCCTTAATATGCAACCAACACTTGCACCTTTGAGAGATTTGGACCCATCGAAAAATAAAGTTCACATATCAAGATCTCTCTTGAGATTGTGTATGGACTCATAATTCTTTTTATTTTTAGAATTAGTGTGGTTAGTGTAGTTAGAAAAATCCTCTAATCTATCTCTAGATACTATGTTAGATTGTACAAAATCATGACTAGTTCTATCTGATATGTTACAGTGGGTCTCAACAGTCTGAGTGCAATGAAGGATTTCAGATTGTGTGTTTGATTTTGCACAAGGAAAAATCTCATCTAAGTAATTCCCAAAGACTGAATCACAGGAACAATTTCCCAGAATAGATTGATTGAACATAACAGGTTCATTGGAGTCATTCAGGTATGTTACCACATGTTTCATATATCTTTCTATATCAATTCTAATTTGATTGGGATTTCCATTGTAAGGTAGCCATAGGTGTGACCAATCAATGGAAAAATATCCTTTAAGCGTAGAAGACCAATATCTTCTCAAAGAATACCATAGGTATCAGGTATATACACAGTTGTAATGTCAATGGTTTGATGTACTTTGGGGTTGGATGACATCCTAATTAAAACATTCTTAAACTCTCCGACTACCTTAACTATGGTCCTATCCAATTGTATAATTTGAATATCAGATTCTTTTGGTTTGACATGAAGTTTTTCACATACTTGAAGAGGCATCACATTGGAAGAATCACTTGAATCCACCATATAGCTATGAACATTTCTGTTAAAAATATCAAAAGTGATGAAAAAGGGAGGAGCAGTGGATCTTGATCTCTGACCAGATAAATATGCATTCATAGTTGATTGTCTTTTGGGTGTTGTGTTATCCATAGATGGGATAGTTTTAATTGCTCCCTTTTTCACCCCTACATTAATATTTTTGGTACTCTTGAAAGTATTACCTTGTATATTTTTAATGAAATTCTCATGAATCTGGGGAAGCTTCATAAGTTCAAACAAATAAATATTTTCCTTAGTTCTCTTCAAGTCTTCCAAGAAATCATATTCCGGTTTTGATGCAGGAGTAAAGGGAGGGCTTTGTTTGGGAGCCTTATCAATGGTATTATGGGTATGAGATGTTGTTTTAGGAGGATTAGAAGGAGCAGGAGTATCAAGGGAATTATTTTTACTTGCACTTATGGTGGTTACAACATTTTGGGACATATGTACTTCCTCTATCTCTTCCTCTTATCTCAATCCCTAAGAAATGTCCCCAAAGGATTTCACATGTTGTTCAATAGATTCATCAACCTCTTGGTATTGATATTGCTATTCAATTTTATCTTCTTCTTCTTCCTTAGGTTCATATTTTTTTTTTTTTCCCAATCCCAGAGGGCTTGGACAATATCTTCCATATTAATACTTTCTAAAGAAGAGGAATTTCTTCTGTTAGTGGGGCGAGTGTTCTTATCTTTATTAGGTTGAAACTTGAAAATTTTCTTAGGGTTAGATGATCCTTCCCACATATTCTTCTTAAGGTCAATTATTTCGTTGGACAAATTCTTGAAAATCCTATGAAGAGATTCCATATCCATAGAATCTGTGTATTTCTTCTCTTCTGAGTTTTTTGTTGCAGCTGATTTGTTTTGGGGATTAGTTTTATCTTTAGAAGATTCAAATCCATGATTATATTTCAAACTCAAAATAAGCTTTTCAATTTTAAGGGCTTCCTTTAAGGTTTCTTCCAGGGTAGTTTTCTTGACATTCTTAAGAAACATCGCCATTGACACAGGAAGGGATGAATTATAGACCTCGATGGCGACATCTTCAACGAGTTTAGAATCTTAAGGAATACATTTCCTTAGAGTGAGGGAGCGTTGATTAAAATATTTAATTTTTTCTTTAGGTTCCATTTTAATCCTTGAGAGGTCGAGTACTAATGTCATCAGGGTTTTTTGTTCCCAAAAATTTTCAAGAAAAATGTTCTAAAAAATCCTCCAACTAGTGATGGAAGCTTCATCCAGAGAAAAGAACCATGTTGAAGTATTGTTTTCAAAAGTATGAGGGAACAACCTACATACATCATCTTTGTGTCAAATATTCTAGAGTCTCACTACCAGTAATAATTTCTTAACGTGGTCTTCAACAGATTCTTTCTTATCTGGGTCAAACTTGGTAAAGAATTTCTCATGATGTTTAGGCATATCATGGAGTTGTCAAGCTACTGCAACTGCATCAGGGAGTAACCAGGGTTGATAAGGTAGAGGTTTTTGGTTGTTTCCAACCATGGTTCGAGGATTATATAGAACTAATTGTAACTCTTCTGATTCATTTTATTGTTCTTCTTCCTCCTCGTAATTTTATTTGGGTTCACTTCTTGGGGTCAGAGGTGGATATTCGGGTGGTGAGGGAGGTATACCACCACCATCGATAACCAAGAATCACTCTAGTTCAAAATTAGAGTATTCTGAAACGTATTGCGGAGCTTGGGAAAAATGATAGTTGAGATTCCCGATGGTTGGGATTTCCTGGGAGGTGTAAATATTTTCAAAGAAAGGGTTGATCATTGGGGGACTCGCTTGATCGTGAGGTAGCGAGTAGTCTATTTGGGGTTGGCCAGTATGTCTTCTCCATTTCCTCCTAGCTATGCATTAACAGGATTCTATGATGATAGTTTCAATTTCTCCCCTAGTAAAGGTGTGGTGTGGTGGGGTTATGGGATTGGAATGAGCAGGACCTCGCTGATTGGAGACATGGGTAGGATTCTTCACTAAGTAAAACAAAGGATGTGAAGCTTGTTCGGGACGAAGTTGCTAAGAATCACTAGCATGGGTTGTGTTAACAAGCAGAATAGAATGGGTAGGGTTTTGCATTTTCTTTGCCACCATTCAGTTCGATGACCCTCCTTCTAGCGTTGTTTCTATTGAAAGGTCCAAATGGCATGTCAAGAAGGTAAGGGAGAACACCTGATGGCAAGCCATAATTAGACTCACTCTCGTTTGGGATGGATTTTCCGACTAGTATTTTTTCCTGGTTGTCACTCTAACTTATTATCTAAATATGAATCTAAGAACCAAAGGTTCTCATATGAATTAAAATCAGAGACTAAACTAATGAGTTCTATATATTTCTATATTAAGATGCAATCCTAAATTAAACAAAATTATCCTTATCAGGAGAAAATTACTGTAATGAGCACAACAAAATATGATACTACTTGCAAATGAATGAATTGAAAAATACAAGGAGAAAATTAAAGTGAAAATATAATAAGTAGAGAACAATTCATTATTCCATCTACTCATTGTATCATTGTTGTACCCACTCAAAAATTTATATAACATGAACATACATAATATAAATTTAGAGAAGAAATGCATAAATCTATCATCCACACGTTCATAAAGAAAACATATACAACCATAATAGTCTCAATTGCACATATTTGTTACCAAAATTCCCATAGATGTCTCTTGTTCTATTCCTCATGTTATCACTCCAAGAGTCACTCTAGGTTGTAGATCGAATGAGCTTGGTAACTTAAACAAATGCTCAATGAAATGTATGAAAATGGATCAAGTTGAATGATTTGTTCATGAAATCTCTTACTCAATACATGCATGAATACATCCAGACAAATAAGGCCCTCAACAGTACTGATCATATGGTTTAAAGGACTGATATGGATGAAGAATGTTTATCATACCAACAGACTCATATACATTAAAAATACATGAAAGGTTGATTATAATAAGGAAAAATACTTGTGATATTATCAATCAATGCAATGACAAATGAATTTATCAATCAATGTATAAACAAAGAGAAATGAGCATGATTTATTCACAAGTACAAAAAAATATATGTGGAAATAAATCTGAACAAATACAGAGAGAAGTGCTTATATTCCAAAATGTATTTCAAAGAGGTCTTGTACAAAAGAGTCCTCTCAAATCCTCAAAATTGAACCCCCCTTAGCTCCTCCCTTTGGTCCTCTTTATAGAGATTACATGATCATAGAAATCCAAAATAAATGGATCTTATAACCTCTTTACTTATCTTTAGATATCCAAGTCAAATTCAAATTTATGAGGTGGATGGAAAATACAAACTGTCAAATTTCTGGAAAATGTTGCTCAAAGATTTATCTATATCTCCCAAATACAAATAGATGTTTGAAAATTGAGAGAGGTTTTTTAAGAGGAGCTCGTTCTTGTGAAAAACCTCTATCACTTTCAAAAACTACCTTTCCATATAATCGTAATCGATCTCCAAAAAAGATGACTAAAATAGGAAAATACAAATTTCCAAATCTAGTCATATTCCTACATTCTAGGATTTGATCCCTAGAATGTTTCCATTAAGGAAACAAAGTGTCGCCTGCATGATTTGATGGGGGGTGATATTATATTAAAATATGTGTGGCCACACTGACCAAAAAATCCTCTTTCCAAGTCGAATTTTGACCAAAACTCATCCACGTTGAAAACGGGTTGGTTTGCAGCGCAGATAGTGTAAAAAAGGTAGTTTGCGCTGCAAACTCCTGCAGGTGACTGTTTTGTCAAACTGCTTGAAAAATTTCTTGAACTTTGTTTTGAAGGTTAGGAGTCTGCTTGATCTAAATACATACCATTGTCATACCATTGTCATTTACTAATATTATGAGGATTACTCAGACTTCATCCCAATAATCTTGCATTCGTACTCTATTAATCTTCATCTTCATATGAACCTTATTCTACCCTTAGCTCAAGAACCAAAACAGAGTATGAGTCAATGTATGAGTTTTTGAGTTGCACTGATAGCCTATGATATTGTATGGCCCTTATTTGCAAGTATTCTAAACTTGCAATCATCAAAATCCTTCACTTACTTGCCTTATATTTCTCAAGAACCAAAATTTGCAACTTAGTATATGCAAAAAGAAATGATCCCTGTTCAATAACCTTGAAGAAAAAATATGAGCAGTATATATCTAAAGTATAACATGTTCATCATCATTCAACAAAATTTGATCACAAAATTTGCAAAACACCTTTGCTCATCAATCATCTTGCTTAGAAGAACTTGGTGAAGTGGTCTCTTTCAGAAAAATGGCCAAGTTTTTCTTACTCAACATACTCTTTGCCAAGTATATGTCTTCAGCCAACTTCCTATTATCTGCTCTCAAGATAAGATTTTTCTTGTATATATAAACTATTTGAATCCTTTGTATCCCTTTCCTCTTGATGTTCTTCCTTAGTTTGGTGCATTCCTCGGCCAACTCACCCATTTGAGTAGTAAGGTGGCTACTCAAAGTGGAATTCTTTTTCTTCAATACTTGATTTTTCTCCTTGATGGTTTTGATTTCTGCCTAGACTGCAAGTAGCTTATCCTTTTTTCTCTTGGATGACATGACTTCAGGAGATAGCTTCAACCACATTTTTAACTGGCACTATACAGACATACCTCTCTTTTTATATAGTGTTGATTAGTCCATCTCTAACAAGAAGAGATTCTTTTACATGTTTCAAACATTCTATAGCATGCAAAGATATTTAACCATTAGAAGATGATGGAAACACCTCTAACATAGCCATACTCACCCTTGACTTGTTGACTAATCAAAACTTACTGTAACAAAACATAATATGTAGGGTATGTATATTACTCTGAATTAATGGCTTGCTAGGATCCTCATATGTCAATACACACTTCTGCAAGGAGTTTGAACCTATACCTTCATAAGGACACTCCAAATACATTCTTTGTATATTGTTGGAACCAAACTAGCACTTGTGATGAGGAAGGAAGCAAAAATGCTCTGTTCATAAATCTGAGAGAAAAATTTTAGCTAGTAAGAAGATCATGATATAATAGGTACATCATTAAGCCATGTAAGTTGATAATTTGATTTAAAAATGTATGTAAGCTCATTGACCATAAAACTAGACCATAAATCATCACCCAAAAATATTAAGAAGAAATCATATATGACCAAAACTCGTCCATGTGGAAAACAAAAGAGTTTGTAGCGCATATAGTGTAAAAAAGGCAGTTTGCGCTACAAACTTGTGAGGTGAGGAGATTTGATTTAGAAAAGGTCTCATAATCATTAAATATGACAAAGGAGGGGAATGATTACTCTTATTGGATGTAGGACCCACTCCTAGGCTTGAGATAACTCAAACTGAGACACTTTTCAATATGAGAATATTGGCTAAGTGAACCTTGAAGACTACTAGTCACCCTTCCAATAAAACTGACATGACCAAACTTTGGTGAAAAGACTGACTTGAGAGATTGTCTTTCTAGGAGCTAACATCTCATATAGTAAAAGTATTGTTCTGATTCGTACACATCCAAAATCCATTTTCTAATTGTAGTCTACTCTTTTATAAGGAAGAGTGATTGTTTACATTATAAAACTTCCCTTTGATAGAGGACAACTAGGGCATGTCGCTTCATATTCCTATTCAAATGACCAACAAGATATTGTAGAACAAAAAATCGTTCAGTTACACAGTTCTTATGATGATACCAACCATTGAGCTTTGATATGATCATGGTATTCTTTCTAGAGAGAATAATATTTCATTATCTCTTCCAGCTTGTTTGACTTCATTTTTTCCAAGTCAATCTCTCCATCACAGATCTTGGTAGAAATTTCTTGTTTCAACTCTTGTGTTGTCTTATTTATGAATTTTTGGGTCATCGTGAACAACTTGTTAGGTTTCATCAAATATTCATCTAGAACCTCTTTGTTTAACTTTGTAAACTACTCTATATTTGCTTGACTTATTTCTCTCTATTATTCTATCTCAACTATCCTTAGCTTGGTGGGTGTTGCTTCATCAATGGGGGGCATTATATTCACTCCAAATTATTCAAAAAGTTCATATGAATTGATCCATGGCCTTCTATATCTCTTTTTTGTTGTCTCCTAAATGGCTCAAATATCCTACAATAAGGGTTTCCATGTATAAAATAAAACTTGATTTTTTTAATTCCTCTTCACAAAGTACAATGGCAAAGTGTCAGGAGGAATTTTATAGACTCCTTGCCATTCTATTATCCTTTCCAAAGAATCATCCACCTTGTGATATTGATCTTTGATTTTATCCATTTGATCATCTATATTTAACTCATCATCTTTGTTTGTCTATATATCATTAAGAAGGCGTAGACACTATTTATGCTCAGATTTCAATTTTTCATTTGAGCTCCATTTCTTTTGCACTCATTACTTCCAAAGAAAGAGTTGTTGCCTTGTTTTCTTCTAAATGTTTTTCAAGATTTTCCTTTCCCCATTCTAATCTCATAATCTGATAACTATGTTGCTCAACTAACCTCTTGGATTCAACTTGTTATGTTTATAGATTAGACACCTTCCGAGCATGCTTGATCTTGGTTTGATCTATTTCTTTGGAGTATTTTTGTTTGACAGATTCCATCTCTTTTGCGTGTATGTCTCATTCTTCCTATGCTTTCTTTTAAAATTATGCATATAACTTGTCCTTTTGGGTTTGCAAAGACTTGTTTAACTCTTTTATCTGAATAGTCTCGATAGCCCTAGTTATCCTTTCAAACTCCGAAGTGAGTTCACCTTTTGGAGCTTGCACATCTTTTTCAATTTATTCCTTGTGTGTTTTCTCTTTCTTTTCAACTAATTTGAGGAGTTCTGCAATGATATTGTACTTTTATGTTTTTATCTCCTTTTCAAGCTCAACAATTCTATCTTGTGCAGTTCTCATTGTTGTAGTGACTTCAAAGACAGATTTTGCATTTGATCCTGCAACTGCATGAAGTAAAAAGGCGTCTTGTATGGCATTTTCTTTTGGATCTGGCCCTGCCTTTCATTCAATGACTCTTACAGTGGATGATTGGGTGATGCTCGTGTCTCCTATTTTCCTTTTATGTGATATTTTCTTAATGCCTCTAGTTTTATGACTATAGTAGTAATCTCCTATGGCTACAACAACATCATCTAAATTGAGTACTTGAGAGGACAATGTTGAATTACTTGGGATAGCCATGAGAGGGGTACATTCCTAGGGTGGAATGCTCACTATACCCACATTAGGATTTGATGGGATCCTCTGAGTCTCACTTATTTTTTTTTGTCTTTTCCATTTTACTTCTTCATCTGCTTTCCTCTTTACTTCACCTGCAACTGCTAGTATTTCCTTTTATTTTTTGTGTGCCTATGCTTCATCTGTTAATCTCTTAGATTCTTTCTAAACTTTACTATGTTGAAGAGCATCTTGTTGGGCCTTTTTCTCATCTTCCTTCTTTTTCCTCCTTTCACCAACAAGTTTTTTCAGTTCTTCTTCTTTCTTCTTCTTTTCATCTTTCTTAGGGGTTTTCTTGGGCTCAATTTTCTGTTTCCATTTTTCAACTTGTGTCCTTTAGTATTCCTCCTCTTCCTTTATTCTCTTGTGTTCCAATTCATCTACTTTCTTTATCTTTTCTTATTCCTTGGTTTGAAACTTCTTCTATTCTTCTTCCAGAAATAGTTTAATTTTCTTTGGTAAGATATTCTTGTTTTCTTCATGTTCCAACAACAACTTGTGTCTAGCTACATCAACGGGTAATTTTTGTAATACCTCTTCGAAGAATAGGACTCCTTTGAATGTATATTCATCATAATCAACTACATGTATATTGGAATGTGTAAGGCCTATAGACCTAACATGACTTACTATCAATTCATGTGGATCGTGTCCTCTTACATCTCCAAGGCATAAACATATTTCCTACAAGGTTTATACCTCTTTTCTAGCATGTGGACCATTTGATATATTGTAGCCTCCTATATTCATAGGGAAAGTAGGCCATAAATTTTTACTTCTACCCAAAAGGGGAGAGGTTACACCAGTTCCCATGGTATGACATGAAATTTCTCTAATCAATAAAGGGTCTAGGACAAAACATGGTAGGAGATGTGGGGCTCCAATACTGCCATACACTCTGATATAAGTATAGTATTTACCTAAATTCCATTTTTTTATTCCTTTCATCCCATCCATGGCCTCATTTTATATTCTGTATCTTGGGAATTCGAAAATGATAGTATGGAGGTGTAATACCCCAAGGCTGAGCCCCTGCTAAATTGTAATTATGTTTATAGGCTGGTGAGCCAAGTGATTATAAGCTAGGAGGCTTATGTGATGATTAGGCCAGAGAGGTTAGATGCTAAGGAAAGTGAGCCTATTTTTGTATATATAAATACTCATATCATTAATATAAATACATCACTGTATGTAGAACGACCACGCAGAAAGAGTTATGGGGGACTAAGCTCCACTAGGTGGGGAAAAGGAAGGGGCTAAGAGGCCAGGAAAATGGGCTACGCTAGAGAGATTATCTCTAAGGGAATAATATTATATTATTATTTCCTAAAGACTAAGGTTTGGGAAATAACTGAAGTTATCCTAAGTTTTTGTGGGAAGGGGAATGAATGATAAGTGGAGTTCATACAGCTTCATGAAGACATGTGTCTGATTTGGGACATGCAATTTTATGTGGGAAATCAGTTCATTGTGGGGGGTTCAATCTAACATTCTTTCCATGCTTCCCACACACTCACAGACTCACACACTAACCCATCCTCTCCATCATTGATCTCTACAACAATCCTGCAAGTTATGAATCCTGCAAACCCCATGAAGCTAACCCATTTTAATCATGTGAAGCATAACAAGACTACACAGTTCCTGAGCTATATCGCACCCTAGCCATTTTTTTGTTGTTGCCCACACTTTTCTCTGGACTGGTGTGGCTTGTTGTCATTACCAAAGCCCATACCTGATTTTGTTGTTGTTATTACCCTGACTGGATTGGTCTGGGAGCTAGATTGAAGAAGCAGGTTGTCATGCCTGTGAGAAACTCTCTCCAGGTGAGAGAGGTTGTTGGGGAAATGATTTTCCCAAAGGGAGCCTCACGACAGTTGTAGTGATCTAAGACTTCATGTCCAGACTGTCGTTGAATTCCTAGAAGAGGAGTGGGGCAGTCGAAGGAATGTCGAGCAGAGAAGGGGCACACTCCCTAGGGTGGGACATGTTGATATTATGGTAGTTGCGAGAGGAATTTACCTCCACGTGTAATCATGACAAGAATAGAATATTTTGGGAAGCAATAATAAACCCTAAATCATTAAACTTAACCCTAGAAGACAATTCATCCCAAGGAAATAATTAATATTAAGTATTTATCCTCTAGAATGAGAAGTCGGCCCAAACAGCTCAGGAAACAATATAAATAGAAGTAGCCAGAACTCATTTTGTACATTGTAGCTCAAAATTTCAGCAGTGAAGAAGTGCACACTGCAGAAACTGGCCAAGTGAGCAAGTCTGGGGAGTAGCTGCAGTCGGCAGCTATCGCAATCTGTATTCCTGGTTTAGGCTCAAACTTTATATTAGTTATGGTTGGACTTTCTAATCAGTCTTGGCTATCTTTTCTTGATGCATTAGCCTTGGTTGGCTATTGGTTTGCTTCCGAAATCATTCTCTATCAAGGTTAAGGTACTCGGGGGTGGCTTCGGCCTATAGTTGGGTGACAATATTGTTATATTGTCTATGGTTAAATGAGAACATCTATTACTTTCTAATAGGTTATGGGCCCACACTATCTTCGGACAGTCTAACTGCTAGAATATAGATTGGGAGGATTTGCTCAGTTACAGTTGTGGTTGCAGCCAGTTTTTGTTACAACAACGAAACCCTAACCATCTTGTTGAGGAACCTTAAGTGAAGAGATTGACCTAATTTTTGGATATCCTAGTGCACCCTAACCTACCACATCTCCTGGTACTCTCAGCAAGATAAGACGTCAAGTTTGAGTTTTTTTGGTCAAAATCAAGGGTTGACCAAGTCAAAGAAATCATGACTTACTCTATGAAGTTAGAAAACAAGTTATAAGGGGCTTCTAACTTCAGAGCATGGAAGACAAGGATTGACCTCATCCTTGCCAAGAATAAGGTGTTGGATATCATGAAAGGAAATATCATGGAACCACAGTTCGAAGAAGGAAAAGAGAAGGAACCTCAGAACGTTGCAGTTATGGAGAAGTTCAAAGACAGTGACATCAATGCCATGAATATCATAATGGAGTCTATAAAATACCACTTGATACCCTACATCTCCCATCTTGACTCATCTAAGAAGATGTACGATGCCCTAACAAACCTCTTTTCAGTCAGAAACACTGGACAAGTAATGATTATGAAGAATGAGCTTCGTGACATGAAAATGAATGATGATGGCAGCATAATATCATACCTTCTTCTTCTAAGACAAGGTAACAACATTATTCATAATTCTTGTACATACCTGTTAGCGCTAGAAGTCACCTTCATATTGCATTGAAGGTAAGACCAATACCCATAAGTTTATATGTCACAGGTAATTGAGTTTTGAGTGGTCAAATGGAGAAAACTCAATAATAATAGTGTTCTAACTCAGAAATCTAGACTAGCATGCACCAGCCATTGAGGTCTTGAATCAACTTTAATCAATAAGTTGGAGTAAGGGTGAGTAGGAGGAAGATTTAGTGATAAAGGTGTAGAGGTCTGCTATGAACATCAAATTTTCCAGTAGCCCAAGGAGGAAAAACTTAAACACAAGGTCCTCTTGGATTCAGATTTCAAGGAAGATGAAAGAAATCATAACAGTACTATAATAAAAAATTTATCATAATAAAATTACAACAATCCAT
Source organism: Picea mariana (assembly GCA_032191745.1). Taxonomy (NCBI): domain Eukaryota; kingdom Viridiplantae; phylum Streptophyta; class Pinopsida; order Pinales; family Pinaceae; genus Picea; species Picea mariana. Next base: position 119,034 of record JASDQU010736366.1, on the reverse strand, counting down.
GTGAATCAATCAAACATAAACTCTCTCAGTATCATGGGCAAATAAGATGGAGTAAGAAAGTTGACTTAGATTAATCAAGATGTCTAAAAAACAAATACATAACCAGAGAACCAGTTGTTCTCAATCAAAATATTACAATAGCAGGGAGCCTAGCTCAACCATTAGACCATAACAAAATATCAAAACTTCCTATATATACTAAAAATGTTGCAATCAGATCCCTGGCATTCAAAGTTTTCAGTCGATTCTTGCTCTGTCAGACTGTGCAGGCCTTCTCATGTTAGATGCGAACCAGGTGCAATTATGTGATTTACAGGAAAATTTTTCCATAAGGAAGCTTCGGATTGAAAATCTGCCTTCACAACCTCTCTCAGCCTACTTTCCATTTATGGAGTGAGTTTAATTTACAACCACCAGCTCTGTGTTCATTAACTAATATCTCCTCGAGATTGAGACCGGGACAGGTAACCAAGGGACGACTACTTGTTGCGATTAAATGTGATGTTAAATGAACATATGAACTCAGTGCCATTGGTATAATCGAGATTTGTGTCTAGGACGATTCTTCTATTTGAGGTGCAGTTGTTGAAGTTTACCTGTTCCCCAATTCTAGGATACATAAGACCTTGCGTGGAGACGGTGCCAAATTTGGTGTTTTAAGAGCCTTGGATGCGGAGCAGAGGATGAGCACCCTGTGAATTTGGTCTTGCTCTAATGTGACCTCGATTGTGACTCGATGCCTTATCCCAAATGGTATTTCAAGATTTTTCCCTTAGGGATTCTTCACCTCCCCTACTCTGTATTTCCCAATGCCTGAGTCGGCGAAATCACCCTGCTCAGACCGACGGTCAAATATTTTTCACAATCAACGGTTGCGATTGCTTCTTCGCAACTCTGAATCAGACATCTCCATGTGATGGGCGCCAACCTTTCCTTCTAGACCCACCTTCCATAGGACCTCAGGTTGTGACCCTAGGCCCACTCTTAGTGCTTCGCGAACTCGCACTACGGAAAAATTGTGCATTTCTCCTAGCAAACCTTCGATTCGTGATGCAGGAGCATCGTTGGCAAGCGCGCAGAGGTGGGACCACCCAACACGTGAGAGTTCCTTTGGAACTTCAACGTGAGTAGTCACAAGAAATTTCAGGATCCGCCTCCACACAACGCCTAAATTCACCTTCGGAGGCACGCTTGAACCGGTGTCAGGTTTTTCCCTTTGAAGCAAGTTTTTGAAATTGTAAAACAGAGCAGAAGCTTCCACTTCGGCTCTGGAAAGCGATCGATCTAAGATAGCGTAGGATAAGGTTTAGAATAGGCAAGTAACCAGGGGAAACCCTAGGGATATTTTGGGTTTTATGTAAAATTTTGTAAGCCAGTGAGCGTAGGTAGAGGAAAGAGAGGAGAGAGTTGTAATACAGAGAAGTCATATGTAAGAAAACTATGAGTGAGCAGAAGAGCTCAGTTTTTGGAGCTACTGTATTTTGTATGTATTTAGTAGCCATTGGGCACTTATGAATAGAACAAAATGGAAAATTGATCCAAATGTGTTGTGCTTGGGCTGTGTGTATTTTCCTGTTATTTTATGTTTTGTAAACAAGTGAATGGAACTATGAGTTGTTCCTAGTTTCAATTGTTTCTCTTCGTTAGGAGCTCTGCAAGGTGTGCATCGAGCCAAAGAGAAACGTTGTGGAATTTTTTTCTCTTCATTAGGAGCTCTGCAAGGTGTGCATCGAGCCAAAGAGAAAACGTCGTGGATCTGAGCTATCTAACTCCCTTAGACGCAAGGAGTGTGTGGGAGTCGAAATCTGAACCAGACAAAGTTCAGGAGGGATAACACTTCGAAAGTGTTGTCGGGATCTAGGAACCCATTCCCTGGGAGTAACGAAGACCGAGTCTTTGCAGACTTAGAAAATCTTCTAAGTCAAAATCGAGTAAAAGCTCAGGACGAAGAATGTCGTCAAGTGTTGGATCGCGGTGGAAATCCCTGTAGACTGTCCGATTGAAGGGAGGAGCGTAGGATTTAATCCTGCATAGATCCAGGAGGAGAATTCAGAGAACCGAACAGACAGTGGAGAATCCTCAAGGAGGAACACCAAAACCCCGTAGGCCATTGGATCAGGTGGAGCTACGAGGAGGTTAGTGGTGAGAGTTTCCCGACATTCATTTCGGGATTTCGGGGATCGTGAGTTGAAAAGGCAGGGGATCTTGTCTTCCAGGATCTTGAATCATGAAATCGTGAATTCACGAATCGACCAGGACTGTTGACCGCAGGGATTGTCGTGAGTTGTCGATCGGGCACCAAGGTATTTTGGCATTTCGGCTTTTCGGCAACCGGGGACTCCAAGGAGCAGAGACATCCCCTTGCATCTTGATTTTGTGAAACATGAAATTACGAAAAGGAATAGGCACCGGGTCATTTCGTCTTTTCGGCAACCGAAAACTCCAAGGAGCAGGGACACTCCTTGCATCTTGATTTCGAAAAACGTGAAATCCCGAAAAGGAATAGGCGCCGGGTCATTTCAACTTTTCGACAACTGGGGACTCCAAGGAGCAGAGACATCCCTTTGCATCTTGATTTCGCGAAACACAAAATCCCAAAAAGGAATAGGCGTCGGGTCATTTCAGCTTTTCGATGACTGGAAACTCCAAGGAGAAGGGACACTCCTTGTATCCTGATTTCGCGAAATGAAAAATCCAGAAAAGGAATAGGCACTGGGTCATTTCATCTTTTCGGCGACTGGAGACTCCAAGGAGCAGAGATACTCTTTGTATCCTAATTTCGCGAAACGCGAAATCCCGAAATCAAGAGGTGTCAGGCTTTTCCACTTTTCGGTGACCGGAGGTTCTAAGGAGCAAGGATATCCCTTACATCCAGATTTCGTGAAACGCGAAATCTCGAAGGAGCGAGCGCCAGACCATTTCGGCATTTCGACTACCAGAGGTTCGAGAGACCAGAAGATGAGACACTTGACTCGGGAAGTCTCGGTCCTCGATAAGCGCCTTTTTGACTTGGCACTTGGTCACAACCCTTGGTCGCACGCTGTGGGAGCTCACGCTTGGCACCCAAAAAATCCAACTGAGCATTTGTAAGGGACCTGTGTAATTGTCCGAAGGGTTCCATTTCAAAACCAGAAGAGCCATTTTGGCTCCAGAATCAGAAGATCTTGACCTAGAGGTCACACATCCCTAAGGAGGGATAGGGGGTCTGCATCAGGCGGTATCAGAGCACATTTTTCATCTGTAGATTTCAGGCAAAGGAGGAAAAAGAAGGAGATAGAAAACTCAAAGTTGTACTCTATGTGTGACAGACAGTCAACACAATGCCGCCAAGAAGACGAGATCCGTCTTTAGCCACTCGTGTTGTAGAAAGGGAGATGTGAGAGTTTCATGCCCGAATGGAAGCAATGGAAGCAACACAGAGAAGAGCACTTGACGTTGGGGATGTCAGTGATGCGGAAAGTGAAGAGGCCGAGGTTGAAAAAGCTGCAGGAGAGGATGTTGTAGAAGAATGTTTGTTGAGAGCAGTTGCTAGATTGGGAGGCAGAGATAAGATAGAGGTCCCCATGTATGAGGGAAATCTAGATGCTGAAGAACTATTGGACTGGATAAGGTCCATGGAAAAACACTTCGACTATGAAGATGTCGATGAGGAAAAGAAGGTGAAGCAGGAATTCACCAGGATAAAAGGGCATGCAGCACTGTGGTGGGACGAACTGCAGGCTGAGAGGAGAAGTAAAGGCAAACAGAGGATAAAGAGTTGGGACAGGATGGTAGCCAAACTGAAGGCTAAGTTCATACCCAAAGATTATCAGATCAATCTGTTCAGGAAGCTACAGAACCTGAGACAGAAAGGAATGTCAGTCAAGGAGTACACCGAGGAGTTCTACAGGTTGAACATCAGAATTGGACAAAGGGAGAGAGACGAAGAAAAAATCGCCAGATACATAAATGGATTGAGATATGAAGTCCAGGACGAGCTGAGCATGATTTTAGTGAGGACTGTGGAAGATGCGTATCAGTTTGCATTGAAGGCAGAGGAAAATTTGGCCAGAAAATAGAACCAGCGAGGAAGAGGTAAAGGCTCGATCCCAAGCAAAAGTAAGGGATTTAACTGTGATAGAGCACATCAGTCTAGGGACAAGGCTGAGAAACCACACAATCACTCAGAACGAGGAGGAAGTTCACGAGGAAGATGGAATGGTGGAATAAATTCTTCTAGAGGAAGAGGCAGAGGAGGAGTAAGGTGCTATAACTGTGGAAAGATAGGGCACATGTTTTGGGAGTGTCCCGAGAAGAATAAAGAAGGAGGAGAAGCTCACATTTTAGAAGCACAACAAAGAGATGTTGAGGCAGAAGGAGCAGAGGATGGAGCATCCCTGATGTTGAGAAAATTTCTCTTAAAACCAGAGGCAAAAATTGAAAAGCCAATGCAGAGAAACAATCTCTTCAGGACAACTTGAAAGACTAAAGATAAAGTGTGCAAGGTGATCATTGACAGTGGGAGTATTGACAACCTAGTATCCACAGAGATGGTGGAGAAACTGGAGCTGAAGACAACTGCACATCCAAGACCATACAAAGTCTCATGGATGCAAAAAGGACACCAGGTAACGATTGCTAAACAATGCCTGGTTGAAATTAAAATACGAGGATATAAAGATGAAATCCTATGTGATGTAATTCCCATGGACGTATGCCACATTTTGTTGGGAAGAGCATGGTAGTTTGACAGAAATGTCATTTATGATGGAAGGAAGAATACATACACATTGGAGAAGAATGGTAGGGCGACTATGTTATTGCCAATGGAGGAGAAGAGAGTGAAAGAGGAAGCCAGCACAAGCATACTTCTCATGAGTGGGAAGGAAATCCTGAAGGAAACCAAGGAAGAATAGGAGATGTAGTTCGTTGTGGTGAGGAAGCCTAGAGTCATCCTTACGAGTACATCAGTGGATGATTTACCTGAAGAAGTTCAGGAGCTGCCGGATAATTTTGTTGATATAGTGGTGGATGAGCTGCCAAACTCATTGCCACCCATCAGGAGTATCAGTCATCATATCGACTTGATACCAGGAGCAAGCCTGCCAAACAAAGCAGCATATAGATTAACACCCCAAGAGAATGAGGAGGTGAGGAACCAAGTCCAAGAATTGTTGGATAAGGGTTTAGTCAGAGAAAGTTTGAGCCCATGTGCAGTACCAACTATGTTAAGCCCATAGAAAGATGGAGGATGGAGAATGTGCATAGACTCGAGAGCCATCAACAAGATCACAGGTACAGATTTCCTTTACCGAGAATGGATGACTTAACGGATTGCTTAAGTGGAGAAAATTTATTTTCTAAGGTAGACCTAAAAAGTGGATATCACCAGATCAGGATGAGAGAAGGTGATGAATGGAAAACAACCTTTAAGATGAATGAAGGCCTGTATGAGTGGTTGGTTATGCCATTTGTCTTAACAAATGCCCTGAGCACTTTTATGAGGCTGATGAACGAAATTCTGAAAGATTTCATTGGCAAGTTTGTGGTTGTATATCTGGATGATATACTGATTTTTAGCAAGACTAAGGAGGAGCATTTGAGGCACCTAAATCTAGTGATGAGGAGGCTACAATAGGAGAATCTTTTGATCAATCTGAAGAAGTCCTCTTTTATGAAGACATAGCTCATTTACTTGGGTTTTGTAATATCTTCGAATGAATTGAAGATGGATCCAGAGAAGGTGAAAGCAATCAGAGAATGGTCATCACCAAGGAGCATGTTTGAGGTAAGGAGCTTTCATGGTTTAGCAAGTTTCTACAAAAAGTTCATTAGAGACTTCAGTGGAATTTGTGCGCCAATGATGGATACAGTAAAGAAGCAACACAAGTCCTTTAAATGGACAGAGGAGGCTGAAAGGAGCTTCAATATACTGAAGGAGAAGATAACAGAATGACCAATTCTGATCTTGCCGAATTTTGGGAAGACATTTCAGGTGAGATGTGACGCAAGTGGAGTTGCAATAGGAGTTGTTCTAAGTCAGGATAATAGGCATGTTTCCTATTTTAGCGAGAATTTGAATCAGACTAAGGGGAAATACTCCACATATGACAAGGAATTATATGTCATCATTCAAGCATTGAAGAAATGGAGGCATTATCTTGTCCCGAAAGAGATTGTCTTGTACAGCGATAACCAAGCTTTACAATTCATAACCCGACAAGAAAAACTGAACCAGAGGCATGAAAAATGGGTTGAATATATGAAAAAATTTACTTTTGTCATAAAACATACTGCTGGGAATGCTAACAAAGTTGTTGATGCATTAAGCAGGAGATGTTTAATTCTGCAAGAATTCCAGGTGGATACCTTGGGTTTTGAACACCTTAAGGATATGTATTGTGATGATACAGATTTCAAGGAGGCCTACGAAGAATGTACAAGCCTTGTACTGAGAGATAGAAGTCAGTGGAAAAAGTATATGGTTCAAGAAGGATTGTTGTTTAGAGAAAATCAGTTGTGCATACCAAGATGCTCAATGAGAGACAATCTTCTGAAGGAGAAGCATAGTGGAGGATTGGCTAGACATTTCGGACATGATAAAATGTTTTCACAGTTGACTAGCTCGTACTATTGGCCAGGTATGAGAACAGATGTGATAATGTTGGTGAACAGATGTAGAATCTGCCAACATGAAAAGGGGAAAAGACAGAACACTGGATTGTATCAACCATTGCCAATACCAGAGAGGCCTTGGGATGCAATAAGCATTGATTTTGTGTTGGGATTGCCAAGGACACAAAGAGGATTTGACTCCATATTTGTGGTGGTGGATAGATTTTCAAAGATGGCACATTTCATTCCATGCCAGAATACCAGTGATGCAACACATGTTGCAAATATGTTTTTCAGAGAAGTTGTGAGACTTCACGGCCTACCCAGGAGCATTGTCTTAGACAGAGACACAAAATTTATTGGTCACTTTTGGAGGATGTTGTGGAAGAATATGGGGATAGATTTGTCCTTCATCTCAGCTTATCACCCTCAGACAGATGGGCGGACTGAGGTGGTAAATAGAAGTTTGGGAAACTTATTGAGAAGCCTGGTTACTGAACACCATAACTAGTGGGATCAGATTCTACCACAAGCAAAATTTTCATACAATGACTCACCAAACAAGAGTACTGGAAGGAGTCCATTCCAAATACTCTATGGAATGAAACCCAGGGGAGTATCTGAGTTAAGAGACTTGGAACAGGGAGAGATCAGAAGCTTTGGAGCAGAGGATTTTTTTGTTGAAATGCAGAGACTCCATGGTCGGATCAAAAAACAATTACAGAGTTCTAATCAGGAATACAAACACAGAGTTGATCAGCATTGCAGGGAACTTCAATTTGAAGTAGGAGATCAGGTTTTGGCACATCTCAAAAAGGAAAGGTTCCCTAGGGGAACATATAACAAGTTGAAGATGAAAAAGATAGGACCCTGTAATATCTTGAGGAAGTTTGATGCAAACGCCTATGAGATCGAGCTGCCAGATGGTGTGGGAATTTCACCCATATTCAATGTCTCAGACCTATACCCTTACAAGAAAGACAACACAGAAGGATCAAAAGATCAAGGAAAGATTCAATGGGAGAAGCAGATGCCTGTGGCAGAGAAGCTACAGATGGAGAAGATTTTGGATCAGAGGATTGGCAAGAAGACCAGGAGGAAGACTTATTTTGAGTATCTAGTCAAATGGAAGGGATGCCCAATAGAAGATGCCAGTTGGGAAAATGAAGCTGCTATCCAGAAGCAGGAAAAGTTAGTAGAGGAGCTCATGGACAGGAGTCCATGAATTTTTGTCAAGGGGAGTATGATGCAAGAGCATCATTAGCAAGCGCGCAGAGGTGGGACCACCCAACACGTGAGAGTTCCTTCGGAACTTCAACGTGATTAGTCACAAACGATTTCAGGATCCACCTCCACACAACGTCGAAATTCACCTTCGGAGGCACACTTGAACCGGTGCTGGGTTTTTCCCTTTGAAGAAAGTTTTTGAAATTGTAAAACAGAGCAGAAGCTTCCACTTCAGCTCTGGAAAGCGACCGATCTAAGATAGCATAGGATAAGGTTTAGAATAGGTAAGTAACCAAGGGAAACCCTAAGGATATTTTCGGTTTTATGTAAAAGTTTGTAAGCCAGTGAGTGGAGGTAGAGGAAAGAGAGGAGAGAGTTGTAATACAGAGAAGTCATCTGTAAGAAAACTGTGAGTGAGCACAAGAGCTCAGTTTTTGGAGCTACTGTATTTTGTATGTATTTAGTAGCCAGTGGGCACTTATGAATAGAACAGAATGGAAAATTGATCCAAATGTGTTGTGCTTGGGCTGTGTGTATTTTCCTGTTATTTTCTGTTTTGTAAACAAGTGAATGGAACTGTGAGTTGTTCCTAGTTTCAATTGTTTCTCTTCGTTAGGAGCTCTGCAAGGTGTGCATCGAGCCAGAGAGAAATTTTGTGGAATTTTTTTCTCTTCATTAAGAGCTCTGCAAGGTGTGCATCGATCCAGAGAGAAGACGTCGTGGATCTGAGCTATCTAACTTCCTCAGATGCAAGGAGTGCGCGGGAATCAGAATCTGAACCAGACAAATTTCAGGAGGATAACACTTCGGAAGTGTTGTCGAGATCTAGGAACCCATTCCCTGGGAGGAACGAAGACCGAGTCTTCGCAGACTTAGAAAATATTCTAAGTCAAAATCGAGTAAAATCTCAGGAGGAAGAACGTCGTTGAGCATTGGATCGTGGTGGAAATCCCCGCAAACCGTCCGATTGAAGGGAGGAGCGCAGGCTTTAACCCTGCATAGATCCAGGAGGAGAATTCGGAGAATCAAACGGATGGTGGAGAATCCTCGAGGAGGAACACCGAAACCACGTAGGTTGTTGGATCAGGTGGAGCTGCGAGGAGGTTAGCGGTGAGAGTTTCCCAATGTTCATTACAGGATTTCGAGGATCGTGAGTTGAAAAGGTAGGGGATCTTGTCTTTTAGGATTCTAAATCGTGAAATCGCGAATTCGCGAATCGACTAGGACCGTCGATCGCAGGGATTGTCGTGATCCGTTGATCGGGCGTCGAGGTATTTCGACATTTCAGCTTTTCGGTAACCGAGGACTCCAAGGAGCAGAGACATCCCCTTGCATCTTGATTTCTCAAAATGTGAAATCCCGAAAAGGAATAGGCACCAGGTCATTTCAGCTTTTTGGTGACCGGAAACTCCAAGGAGCAGGGACACTCCTTGCATCTTGATTTTGTGAAACATGAAATCCCAAAAAGGAATAGGCGCTGGGTCGTTTTGACTTTTTGGCAACTAGGGACTCCAAGGAGCAGAGACATCCCCTTGCATCTTGATTTCATGAAACGCGAAATCCCGAAAAGGAATAAGCGTCGGGTTTTGGCTTTTCGGGGACCGGAAACTCCAAGGAGCAGTGACACTCCTTGTATCTTGATTTCGCGAAATGTGAAATCCTGAAGAGGAATAGGCTCCAGGTCATTTCAGCTTTTCGGCGACCAGAGACTCCAAGCAGTAGGGATACTCTTTGTATCCTGATTTCACGAAATGCGAAATCTTGAAATCGAGAGGTGTCGGGCATTTCGGCTTTTCAGCGACCAGAGGTTCTAAGGAGCAAGGATATCCCTTGCATCCAGATTTCACGAAACACGAAATCCCAAAGGAGCGAGTGCCGGACCATTTCGGCATTTCAGCTACCAGAGGTTTGAGAGACCAGAAGATGGGACACTTGACTCGAGAAGTCTTGGTCCCCGATAAGCGCCTTTTCGACTTGGCACTTGGTCACAACCCTTGGTCGCGCGCTGTGGGAGCTCACGCTTGGCACCCGAAAAATCCAACTGAGCATTTGTAAGGGACCTATGTAATTGTCCAAAGGGTTCCAGTTCGGAACCAGAAGAGCCATTTCGGCTCCAGAATTAGAAGATCCTGACTGGGAGGTCGCGCAGCCCTTAGGAGGGATAGGGGGTCTGCATCAATTCGTGAAATTGCAAATTTGATGATTTATTGCCACGTGCCCTTCTGGATCGGATAATCCAGATTTACTTTGCACTTCACGCTTCGGGACTCTGGGACTTCGACACTTCGATGGCTTCGATAGTTCTCATTTCAACACTCTTGAATCTCATTCACATGAACCTTCGGATTGGTTGCCACCTATCCCCCTAAGATCAGACGACTCCCACTTATTTCGGGCTTCGGGACTTCGAACCTTTGACGATTAAATTTAACAATATTTCGAACTCACCATTCTCATGATAATTTTCCACCGTTTTTCTCTCCCAATGAGATCTACGGCCCGAATTTAATCTTTTCTCGACCTTGGTCTCAGGCCTTTTCTCCATTGCTAATATTTGAGAAAATTTCGGTTTCCGAATTCTCGCGAGTCGTCAATCTGATTTGCCTGATTGAATCTCCGTCGTTGAAAGATAAACTTGTCTGCTTGCTTGATTCGAGTCCAGAACGGATTGCTATGAGTGTCACGCTTTGAGCCCGCATCTGCGGCCTGTGTAAACAAAGACTTGGACGACTGGATAGGGACTGGGAAAACAAGGATACCGTGGCACTTTAAACACAGAGGGGGGAAAACGAAAATGATTTTACAAGCCGAAGGGGATAAAACTTAAGAATTGGTCTGTGAAAGGAGAGAGAGAAATCAAAACACAGACTTAGGTAGAAACCACAACCCCATAGGTCTCTGACAAGTTTGTGTGATAACATTTGGCTCCACAGGGGATGGCATGCTCCCTGTGAGCTGCCAAGAACAAGTAGTTCCATTGCCTTAGCTATTGGGTTATGGAGTCATGCTAAAAAAACTTCTTGTTGAGGATTACAGGCTGATAATTACTCTAAACAAAAGCAAATACATGGGCTCTAGAAAGAGATTATTTATGTACAGTCCTAGGCTAACTGATTTTTGCAAAGCGTTAGGTGAAAGAAAACTTCCACCATAACCACCCAGATTGCTCGTTAATATAATTCTTCTCTTTACTGCAATTAATCCATAAAAGGTAAGGGAAGTATGAAAGCATAAAGAAAACATGTATTGGAATAATGGAAATACCTCTGAATGATGATAATATGAACAATGTTGCAGGCTCCAATGCTTTTGGAAAACATAGTTCCATATATAACCCCACATTGTCGCAAAATTAATAATCAGGAAATCTTGACTGGTAAGAAATTACCTCTTGTACTTCATTGTTGCTCACTTGTCATTCGATGTTCTCATATCATATAGGTGGGTGGAGGACAGATGCAGGTTGGCTAATCCCAGGTGATTATTGCTCACTTACAGTTTCTAGGACAAGAATATCCTCTGCATTTCCTTTATAAGAGCAGCAAACAAACTCTGCCTTCGACTCTGAAAAACTAGGAAAAAACATAGAGGAACCTTCCCTAGCTTTTGTTGCTAGATTTTCATCTATCTCGACTTCATAGTCAGGAGAAAAATCTTCTGCAGAATACACTTGCTCTTCGAAATTGGGATATTCAGAAGAGACATGTTGATCTTCATGAACACTTAAAATAACAGACATGCCTGATATGATGCCAGACGTTTCTATGTTATCTTTATCATAATGAATAACATTCAACACCTCATGCTCTTCATGGAAAATTATTTCTTCCACAATAACAATTTCATCACAAAACTGATCTTTGTGACAGGCAGAATCTTTATAAAACAAAAAAAACTCATCACAACAGTTTTCATAAATACAATCAACTGGAAAATAATATTTATAAAATGAATTGAAAGATGCATGAAAATTGGTCAAAGAGTTGATGCTTGTAACGGGAAGAGATCGACACCAATCATGAGAAATCCCCTGTAATGAATACTTGAAAATCTTAATCTAAATATCTTCATGCACGATGTGAAGTCAATGAATAAATTCATGAAAGTCCAACAAATGCTTAGCTGGTGCTTCCTAGCCTTTTCCTCGGAATATAGGAAGGCCACTTTCCCATTCATCTCTACTAGGTAGTGGGTTAGGGAAACCAACTATTTTTGAAAATTCACAGAAAGAAAACCTCTGAGCTAAGATCTGGTCCATTTCAAACCAGTGGAGTCGCCATTGGGTTCTTTAATCATGGAGTCGTTAGGTGAATTATGTGTAGCCTGAAAGTGTCTGGTCTTTGTTCACCATCAAATACCAGATCTGGTCATTATCATTCTCCCAAAGAGCTTTTCAATCCAGGATAGCAGCAAAAAATTTCTGAGAAATCTTTCATGCTCTTAAATAATCCTCTCTGGGTCAACTGAAACATTGGAGTCGTAGCAGTGGAGTCACGAGGTGTACAGTTGAAATCTTCAATGGTTTCGATATCAGATGCACCTTCAGAATCAAAATCTTCTTTGTCGTTATATCCTAGGGAAAAGTATTCAATTCATTCCCCGAAAACGACGCCAGAAATGTTATCACTAGAAGTCACCTTCAGATTGCATTGAAGGTAAGCCCAATACCCATCATTTTATATGTCACAGGTAATTGAGTTTTGAGTGGTCAAATGGAGAAAACTCAATAATAATAACATTCTAACTCAGAAATTTGGACTAGCATGCACCAGCCATTGAGGTCTTGAATCAACTTCAGTCAGTAAGTTGGAGTAAGGGTGAGTAGGAGGAATTTAGTGAAAAAGGTGTAGAGGTTCGCTATGACCATCAGATTTTTCAGCAGCCTAAGGAGGAAAAACTTAAACACAAGGTCCTCTTGGATTCAAATTTCAAGGAAGCTAAAAGAAATCATAACAATACTATAATCAAACATTTATCATAATACAGTTACAAAAATCCATGTGAATCAATCAAACATGAACTCTCTTAGTATCAGAGGCAAATAAGATGGAGTAAGAAAGTTGACTTAGATTCATCAATATGTCTCAAAAATAAATATATAACCAGAGAACTAAGTGTTCTCAATCAAAATATTACAATAGCAGGGAGCCTAGCTCAACCATTCGACCATAACAAAATATCAAAACTGCCTATATATACTAAAAATGTTGCAACCACCGGGAATGTGATCGGACCCCTGGCATTCAAATTTTTCAGTCGGTGTCTGCTCTTTCAGAATGTGAAAGCCTTCTCATGTTAGATGTGAACTAGGCATAGTTATGTGCTTTACAAGAAAATATATAAGGAAGCTTCGGATTGACAGTCTGCCTTCACGGCCGCTCTCAGCCTACTTTCCATTTATGGAGTGAGTTGAAGTTTCAACCACCAACTCTGTGTCCATTAACTAATATCTCCTCGGGATCGAGACCAAGACAGAAAACCAAGGGACGACTACTTGTTGTGATTAAATGCGATGCTAAATGAACATATGAACTTGGGGCCATTGGTCTGATCAAGATCTGTGGCTAGGACGATTCTTCTATTTGAGGTGCAGTCACTGAAGTTTACCCGTTTACCAATTATGGGATACATAAGACCTTGTGTGGAGACGATGCCAAATTTTGCGCTTTAAGAGCCTTGGACGCGGAGCAGAGGATGAGCACCCTGTGACTTTGACCTTGCTCCAATGTGACCTCGGGCTATGACCCGACACCTTCTCCCAAATGGTATTTCAGGATTTTGGGCTTAGGGAATCTTCACCTCCCCTACTCCAGATTTCTTGATGCCCGAGTCGGTGAAATCACCCTACTCATAACGATAGACATATATTTTTCACAATCGATGGTTGCGATTGCTTCTTCAGAACTCTGAATTGACCATCTCCATGCAATGGGCGCCAATCTTTCCTTTTGGACACACCTTCCATAAGACCTCGAGTTGTGACCTTGGGCCCACTTTTCGAGTGCTTCACGAACTCGCGCTGCAGGAAACTTGTGCATTTCTCCTAGAAAACCTTCGATTCGTGAAATTGCGAATCCGTTGGTCTATTACCACATGCCCTTCTGGATCAGATGGTCCAGCTTTACTTTTCACTTCATGCTTCGGGACTCCAGGACCTCAGCACTTCGGCAGCTTCAACACTTCTTATTTTAACACTCCCGAAGAACATTCTTGCGAACCTTCGGATCAACTACCACCTGTCCCCCTAAGATCGGAGGGCTCCCTCTTATTTCGAGCTTCGGGACTTCAGACCTTTAACGATTAAATTTAACATTATTTCGAACTCTCGATTCTCGTGATAATTTTCCACTGTTGATCTCTCCCAATGAGATCTACAGCCCTTATTTAATCTTTGCTCGACCTTGATCTCGAGCCTTTTCTCTGGCACTAATCTTTGAGAAACTTTGGGTTTCTGAATGCCTGCACGTCGTCGATTTTATTTTCCTGATTGGATCTTCGTCATTGAAAGATAAACTTGTTTGCTTGCTTGATTCTAGTCTAGAATGGACTGCTCTGAGTGTCGCGCTTTGAGCCTACGGTTGCGGCCTGTGTAAACAAAGACTTGGACGACTCGATAGGGATTGGGAAAATAGGGAGACCGTGGCACTTTAAACACATAGGGGAGCAAACAAAAATGATTTTACAAGACAAAGGGGATAAAACTTAAGAATTGTTCTGCAAAAGGAGAGAGAGAAGGCAAAACACAGACTTAGGTAGAAACCACAACCCCACAGGACTCTGAAAAGTTTGTGTGATAACAATACCATGTTTACATAATTTTTGTACATATCTTGCATATATATTTCTTAGAAGATAATATGTTCAAAGAGAAACAATACCTATGGAAGAATAACAAGATAAGGATTTCTATCACGATGACTACAAGTCAAGCAATACACATGAAAAGATGAAGTACATCGGCAACCCTTGGTAACAATTCATGTGGAAGATATTAACATAAGTAATAGTTGCAAGATAAGCCAAAATCAGAATCAAACTTGAAAGAAACCTGGAAGAAGTAAAAACAGAAAGAAGTCAACAATCAAGAGTAAATTAGAAAAAGACTTGTGACACTTTGCAGAAGGAAATAAGGATGCAGACGAAAGCGTGGACTCTCTTAGTTGGAGGGAGCCGATTATAATTCCAAAATAAGAGCATGCATTCATGCATGGAGCAAGGATTAGGAGGGATATAATCCTAAATAATATGATCCATCAAGGATTATTAAGTATCTATCCATGTTCCCATTGATGGTAGAAGCCATGAAATGCAACACATGTTTAGTTTGACTTTAGAATAATTCTTCTTCAAAAAGAAGCCTTAAAAGTATCCCTGGTTGTCCATCCACATCCATGATCCTATGTTGAAAGGAATAAGTTGGAATCTTCAGGGCATGGAATCTATAGAAAACTCCATGCATCGAAGAGATAAAGAGAAACATGAGGAAGAACATGAATATTCCAAGAGAGAGAGAAAAGCCAGAACAACCAGTCACTATATCGAGAATCACAAGACTACCAGCCTGGTATGAACCCACTAGAAGCAATCAAGCAGAGGAAATGGAAGTGTGATGAAGAACAATGTATGGAATAATTATGAATGGAAGCATTGCGAGATCCAGAACTAAAGGTTCTCCCAGATGGAGGGAGAGGACTATGATAAAAGCTTGTTCCAGTAACCAAACATACCTCTACCTGAGCCATTATATATCCCGGGTTGGAGTTTACATCAGATGAATGGAAGGACTTTTCTCCTCAAAAAAGTAGTGTGTGTAGAGAAACCTCAAGGTTTTGAGGTATACCAGAAAGAGACTCTTGTATGCAGATGGAAGAAGACAACTTGGTGCAAATCCTCCATTGAACAGCAGAAGCATGGTGAAAAATTTCCATGTCAAAGATCATAATGGTTACTTAGAAGTTTAGGATGATGCATTGCTAATCCATGACACACTCTGATGATGACGGAAGAAGTGCCACTTTAATATGTTTTAGTTTGAGCCTTTCCACGATGTCATGAGCTAGCAAGAAACAAAAAGTGTTGAATCCAACCATGATATACTGTAATGATCAGAGCTATATGAAGCCTTCAGAGAAAATCAGTGTTCCAGAAAAAACCGAAGTACATTGAAATCGAGCATTGCATTCTACGTGATGAAGTCCAGAAAAGAGAAGTGGTTCTCCAATATATCTCCATAGATGAGCAGAAAGAAGATATTTTGGTAAAGCCTATGTTCAAGATGAAAAAGTTTGCATACTCAAGAAACAAGCTAGATCTCGTGGAGACGACTTCCAGGTTACTTCCAGGTTGGGAGGGAGCATTGATGTGTTATTTATTTATGTACATTAATTTTTCAGTTCAAAAAATGGTCCAGGATGAGCAGTTCCTTTCCAGTTCAGAAACTGGTTTGATATTTCTTACAGACAGGCATTTTCCCTTTCGGAAAATGGTCCAGATCAGATGGTCATTTTTGTAATGAAAATGGTTAGATAGATTGTTGATGTACCATAGACAGTGATTCCCCTTGTGGCCACTGTAGGGAAATGGTCTAGGACAATATTTCTTCTTGACAATCACTCTTAGTAGTGGTCAAGTAGAATGGTCTGCCTCATCGGGAAATCATTCTTTTGAAGTTCACAGTTGTGAGCATTTTCGAATAATGCTCCATTTTGGAGGTTGGTGCAGGACAGTCATTTCCTTAGGAAATGATCCAGACAATCATTCTCTAGGGAAGACTCATTCTCTCCAGGTTTCACTTTGCTTAGTGCCGGAGGAATGACCAAGTTAGGTGAATGGTCCAGGTTCAGCAATCAGGGACAGGCATTCCCTAGGGAAGACTCATTCTCTCCAGGTTTCACTTTGTTTAGTGTCAGAGGAATGGACCAGTTAGGTGAATGGTCCAGGCTCATAAATCAGGACAATTATTCTTCTATGCTTGAGAAGAATAGTCCAGATAGATCATGGATTATGTTTTACCTTCTGAGGGCAGATGCTCTTCTAGATCTCACGGATGTGAGTGTAAGAATGGCTCAGATGACTCAATTTATATCATGATATTGTTTTTATGTGCAAGTTGATATCATATGATATGATTGCTATAGAGACTGTATGTCTCTAGACGGTATATGTATGCTACTATGGTGTATGTGTTCCACTGGTTTTCATTATGTTTCATTGATTAAGTAGTTGTGTGCTACTTGGTGTGATAGTGTACCAATGGATTGCAGGTGTGTACTACTATGGATAGACACAGTTGTGTTCTATTGAATGACATTGGTCTGATTACCATGTAGAATATCAATTGTGTTGATATTTTCTAAGGAATATATGTTGAGACGGATCCCTATGACTTGATTAGAAAATAATCCTAGATTGGCATTCCTATAGGAATGGTCTGTGTAGTCCATGGAATAGTTTTTAGCTCTGTTGGTACAATCATTCTTCTAGGTCATATGTCTGGATTAGAAGAATGGTCCTTGTATCACTTTGTGGAATGAGAAACTTATTCAACAACATGCTTGATTACTCATATGGAGTATGGCTTCTAGATAGGATGCAGTTGATGCTATCAGATGATAGTGATAATGGTGATCATGATCTAATAATGAGATAGCATGTATGGCTATGATGATGCTACTGGTTGAATGGTATGTTTGTTCTCAATACCATTGCCTTCACTACCTCCCTAGCTAGGAAAGAGTGTTGATATTATGGTATTTGCGGGAGGTATTTACCTCCACATGTAATCATGACAAGAATAGAATATTTCGGGAAGCAAGAAGAAACCCTAAAGCATTAAACTTAACCCTAGAAGATAAGTCAGCTTAAGGAAATAATTAATATTAAGTATTTAGCCTCCAGAATGAGAAGTCGGCCCAGACAACTTAGGAAGCAGTATAAATACAAGTATCCAGGCCTCATTTTGTACATTGTACCTTGAAATTTCAGCAGTGAAGAAGTGCACACACATAAACTGGGCAAGTACGCAAGTATAGGGAGCAGCTACAGCCGATAGCTACCGCAATTTGTATTCCTGGTTTAGGCTCGAACTTTCTATTGGTTATGGTTGGAATTTCTGATCAGTATTGGTTATCTTTGCTTGATGCATTAGCATTGGTTGGCTATTGGTTTTCTTCTGGAATCATTCTCTGTCAAGGTTAAGGTACTGGGGGGTGGCTTCGGCCTATGGTTGGGTGACAATATTGTTATATTTTCTATGGTTAAATGAGCACATCTATTACTTTCTAACAGAACAGGCATGTGGGGGATGATGCACTATAAATTGTGGACGTGAGTGGACTCCTGGGGAGACAATCCTTCCTGAAGACCTTGTCACCTCAGCCTAGCCTAGGATTCCCTTTACTATGGGTGGAGTTTAGTCCCAGCTCAGGGGTGACCCACTGTTGATAGCTTGGAGCACTGTGGTCTAAGGCTGGGAGGTTTGTGGAAGTTTTGCATGCAGTTGGTGGACATCAATTAAAAGATAAGTATCAATTGTGTTAATGTCACATGTTGTGTTTAAGTACATGTCTATTATTTATAATATTTGCATATGTTTGTTGCATGTATCTTTTACTGCTAATTTCACATGAATCTATATTGTAGCAGAATGTTTATGTCTGTTGAAATTTGCATTATATATATATATATATA
>JASDQU010736366.1:80781-91145 GCA_032191745.1 Picea mariana | reverse complement strand
GGTGGGGCCCGCGTGATTGACGGGTGGACACGCATTGCCTAGAGAAGGGAGTCAATGCTCCATTGACTTCTCGTGTCTCGGGGATTCACGGGAGAAGGGCATGAGAGCTCAACACTTGGACTTACGAAGTCGCGAGTAGCGAGAACGCGAGAGGGAAAATTAAATATCGCTTCTTGAGGGTTCGTGAAGGGAAGGTGCCAAGATTCGATGCTACAACTCGCAAAGGGGCGAGTTGCGAGCACTACGAAGGGAAGGTCAACCTTCGATGACTTTCAAGCCTCGGAGGATCGCATAAGGGAGGAACGAGAGTTCAACCGTTGAAATCACGAAGCGGCGAATAGCGAGAGGGGCTAGAGTTTAGCCTAGCCGGCGGTCATGCACAGAGGACGCTGACAGAAGGAAGCTATACCCATTTCGTGATCTCGGGTATCGGTGATTTGTGAAGAAAATTCGAGGGTCTTTGACTCACGACTCGCGAGGTCGCGAGTTGTGAAAGGCGCCTACATTTAGGCGCGTATGTGGTCCTATCGAGCTAGGGACTAAAGAAAGGGAGCTAGTGCTTTGTCGTTAAGCGGCGGGTAGATCTGGACGGCCAAAATCTGCGCGCCCAGATCTATGGCCAGGGTTTCATTCTGAAGCCCCCTCGCCATTCTACCTTCAAGATTGGACTCAATTGTATCGTTGAGTCACGAAACACGAAAAGGCACCTGGTTTGTTTGGCCTGTGGTCCTAACCCACGATCATAGGGAGGTGAATAGGGAAGAACTAGCCTGCACTAGACCCTCGTAGGACTTCAGGCATTCTGTCCCTTGAGAAAAAAAAAAAGAGAACGGAAATTTTATTACATTGTTGTGGGTATCTGACAAGAGAGGTTGTTGGGGAAGTGATTTTCCCAGAGGGAACCTCACGACAATTGTAGTGCTCTGAGACTTCATGTCCAGCCTATCGTTGAAGCCCTAGAAGGGGAGTGGGGAAACCAAAGGACTGTCGAGCAGAGAAGGGGCACACTCCCTGGGGTGGGACATGCATGTGGGGGATGAGGGACTATAAATTGTGGATGTGAGTGGACTCCTGGGGACAGAATCCTTTCTGGAGACCTTGTAACCTCATCCTAGCCTAGGATTCCCTTTACTCTGGGTGGAGTTTAGTCCCATCTCGAGGGTGATCCACTGTTGATAGCTTGGAGCAATGTGGTATAAGACTGGGAGGTTCATGGAAGGTCAACATGCAATTGGTGGACATGAATTAAAAGATAAGTATCAATTGTGTTAATGTGACATGTTGTGTTTAAGTACATGTCTGTTATTTATAAGAATTGCATATGTTTTTTTGCATGTTTGTTTTACTATTAATTCCGCATGAATCTATATTGTAGCAAAATGTTTATGTATGTTTAAATTAGCATTATATATATGTGTGTGTGTTTTTGTGTGTGTGTACAGTAGAAATGAAGAATATTTTCTAGTGACGTGCCCCAACAACTGGCTTGGGGTGTGTTACAATGTGGTATATGAGTTTGAACATAGAATAATTTTGGTAGCATGGCTCAGCCCTGGGATGGCAGGGAACATTATAAGGGGAGAAAGGAAAAATTCACATACAACATAGAAGAATTTTTTATAATTTATGTTCAATAGGTCAGAACAATAAATATGTACCGGAGGCTAGTCTTCATCCCAACTCCATCCAAAATCAAGAAATTGCAGGGAAGAACAAATTGTGTCGACCAGATATGTAGGAATCTAAATGTAGGGTTTCTTAATACCTAGAATATTCTTTACATTACGACATATATTGAAAGTTAAAACATCTTCCCAATTGAATACTTGTTCTATCTTCAAAATTGTATATGCAATGGGAAACCATTCCATCTAGAAATGTGAACTTTTTTCTTCCCCATATAGACTGCTTATCATAGCAATCAACATCCTATAGGGTGTTTTGAACTTGTGGGTAGGAATCAATATTCATCCTTGCTTAAATGAACTTTCCTCATATAACCATAGGTATTCCATTAACTGAGCTAAGTATTTATTATTCTTTGTGAATCCCTTTAGAAATGCCTCGTTGAGGGAAATCACAGGTCCAAGAAGGTGGTATCTGGAACCAATGCCTTCAAGACTGAGGGACGCTATCTGCCTCTCAGGTTTTCTTATGATTGTGGCAGTGCTCAGGTTGAATTGTTTGAAACACCATTGGGCTAACTCATTGTAAGGAAATAATGTTGGACAAGCGACTACGAGGTGAATACAACTTGTCTATATATTATCATACACTTCAAGGCTTTTGCCATTGGAGGAGAAATCTGCAGTGTTGAAGATTCGATATATTTCATTGTACCTGGGGAAACTGTCTTCTCCAGTGTGATGATTAGTATCTATCACCAAGACCTCTCCTGGGTTAACTGAAGTTTCAGGTGTGGAGGCTGGAGCGAAAGCTACAAGATTCCTAGCTTTTCGGGGGTTTGAACAAGTCATGGTGTTTTCTTTATATTCTATGAATAACATAGAAATACATAAATATTTCGAACACACATAATAATATAATAACACAATAAATTAAAATAGTAATATACCTCTGATTTTCCAACTGGAAATGAGAGTTACAGTATTATCTCGTCTAGGTGACAAAGAGAAAATCATTTTAACAAACTTGAGGAGGAAGATAATGTGTTAAAAATGGTTTTTGGAGTTATCATGTAGATATTGAATTACCCTAACCCGTATAGTTAATGATCTGTGCATGAAAACCAATTCACAGGACAAAACATCACCTCGCCATCAATACATTTTGAAGTTACAGATTGCCTAGATCTGTGTATCGGAGGTGCGAAGACTAGCAGTCAGACTCACAAATTTTCGAGGGTGTTATCGAAGCTACTTTCGTCGGAGGGGAAGCAATTCGATGGGTTGTTTTGACTCTAGGGAAAAGGTATCAAGGAATATTATAAGGTTGTGCTCTGGAAAATGTGCTAATACTATGATATGCAAATTGATTCATTTCATTCTTCAATGAGTTATCAAAACATTCCCATTCAGAGGATAAAGATATTCAGTATCGTAACAATTCTGACAGTGAGTTGGCCGATGGGAAAGATTAGAGAAGTTGTTCATCAAATATGGTGGTTGTTGTCCCATTACTGTTATGAGGGGAAAAGTGTCGAGGAATATTCCTTCCTCGATAATTGTGCTAAGAAAATGGTCTCATTCGTGGAAAAAATCAAAAGCATATAAACAATGACTTGATGGACCAATTAGCATAGGATGAATGTTAAGGTGGTTTGTGACATGGAACCACACATGCACTAGGATCCTAGTTTTCTGATGACCAATGATTAGTTTCCATGCAAGCCATCATGACCACTTGAAGATTCATTGTGAATGTGAGCAATTGGAGGGAGGAGACTTTCAGAGTGAGTTTCATCTAAGTTAAATTTAAACAGTACGAAAAAGTATTCCAATAGAATTGATTCCGATAGATCCCTTTCTAATTTTTCTAAAAGTATTCCAATAGAATTGATTCCGACAGATCCCTTTCTAATTTTTCTATCGGAAAGGTTCTTTTGGAATATTAATTAAAGTAACTTTGGATCTTAATTCGAAAAGTATTTTCCGAATGACTAATTAGTCTTAAGATGTTCAAAGATGTGAAGTTATTGTATAATTACCCTTGGATGAGCACTGCAAGTCATTTTAGTTATGCAAAATGAGCAGGAATCTATAGTAAAGCAGAAGGCTTCATCATTCCAAGTGTGTATCAAACGTTGTAATATGAACTATTTTAGCAAAATGATAGCCTCCTAAATTAATATCACATCAATATAGTAGTGACATAGTATCTTGCAAAATTTTGGTAGGGGGGGTACCCACTGGAATTCTCTTATTTAAAGGGAATTTTAGTGGGTAGTTGTGATAGCACAATAGTTGGTCTATTGTATATCATTTACACAAAATCAATGTACAAGGGAATTATTAAAAAAGTAATCAGATAGGGAATAAGCTTGTTTGAATATTTTCTCGTATAGTTATTTCAGACAATGTTGTTGTAATCTAACCTCACATTGTCCCTTATTTTTGAAGTACTATGGGATCTCACAAGGTGGATAATAAATATATATATGATCAATTATGAATATAATTATCTAGTTGCAAAAATCCTTGATAGGAATGATATCTCATTACCACTACTATGTCCATGCACCCTTACCTCGTAAGATCCACGATTTTGACTAGCATCATTAATAGAAGCAATTTATGTTTGACGTTTTTAAGGGTTTTGAATTTTTTAGGATAGGAAAGGATGAAGAAAAAATGTTCAAAACTCTATTTCCATGATGTTGGTACATAAGGAGATGGAGTTATCTCCTCTTAGAACCAATTCATCAAGCATCTAGAGATAGTGGTAGGGGCTAAGAAAGTCTGTGTTGTTATGCTTGATATGGATGAATTCCTTTGAAAAATTGAAGGGTATCTCGCCAAGGTGCCATGAATGTCTTCGTAGAGATAGAAATTGAAGTTACCACTAAGTATTTTATTTTGGTTGTGGGAAATGGGGTTTGTTTTTGGCTCACAATGGCATTGGTCATCTGCACCATGTTGAGGTCATCCCTTATTTGTAGAAATTCATTTTCCTTCTTGTATTGAGGTTTTACAACAAGTTCTATAGGATGCTTCTCAAGTGATTAATGAAATGTTCTCCCAATAGTTGTTTGAATAAACTACTAACTACTTTTCCCTAAATGCTAGAATACCCATGGAAGTTGAGATTGCATGACAAGTATTTGTTGAAATGCCTTGGTATTTCACTTTGGGATTCATTAAGGTCCTACCCTAACCCCCTTACTTAGGATACTTTATTAATGTAAAATACCACCTTCCTTGAATGGGTAAAACTATGTTCAAGGAAGAATACACACAAAAAATACAAAAAAAATCACATTGTTGAAAGCCCTTGTAACACCTGTTCATATTCCTTTTGGTAATATTAAATATCACTTCCACGTGCCCTAGGGTATATAGGAAGTCCCCTAGATATACTTGAATCCATATTTATATAAACTAATATGTTTTTTGTTGTTATGATACACTAAGAAAAACACTTGGGGAGATCACTCTCTAGTACATGGGTAGTCGAGTAATATGGCTAAGGGTATGGTTGAGCCTCCTTAGTTACCTAAGATATTGGTTTGAGTACTATTGTTGGACCACACATGTATAGAAGAGAACTATATCACTTGACAATCCCTTGTCCTTAGGACATGGTAACCTTTTTTCAGTGAGCTCACCCATGGTGGATCTCTATAAACCACCTCATACCAACACCCTAAACAATATGACCACCCACTCTACTACTAACTTGGACAACCTGGACACTCAATACACACATCTTAATGTCTAGTTTCAATAAATGTAGAAAACCATAAGCAGTTGGGATGAGAAGTTGGCTAAGAAGTTGCATGAGAAATTGAAGAAGTTGGTTGAGAATTTGGCACATATGCTAGCTCGAGGCATATTAGAAGAAGAACCCTATAATGCACAACACATTGAGCCACACGAGGAAGAAGCTTCTAAATCAAGACTATTTAGCCACCAATATCCCTTTCCAGCTCCTCAACTATAAACAAATGGATAATAACATTGGTACCATTTTCCTAAGGTGTACTTGAACAAGTTTGATAGTTTTGATCCATCAAGATGGGTCACCCAGATGGAACATTACTTCACTCTCCATGGAATTATTGGTGACACGGTGAAACTTAAGGTGGGGGTATTGTATCTAGATCCAAAACTATGGAAATGGTGGGAATGACATAATAAATCCTATGTGGGCTAAATCGCTATGACCTATGCCTATTAATTCCATCTATAACATCGTTGTGCGAAAATACCACTAAAGCAGAGTTCAACATTACAGGTGCAAAATAAAAATATCTAATTGTCTTTTATTCATAAAAATCCAAGCTTATATAGCTATACATCCATAAAATGATTTCAACAAATATGGATACAAGCTCCTTAGTAAAAACTAGAAACTAAACATAATAATAGAGGTTTGACTTCAACCACTATGGAAACAAGCTCCTAGAAACTAGAAAATGAACATAATAATAGAGATAGTTTGGGAGATTCTCTCAACTACTCCATGAGACTATGAAACTAAGAGATCTCAAGCAATAATACTCACACAAAAAAAAGAAGGTTCATACCAAATAATTCCTAAGTATTAACATCCCTATCATACCTCCCATTCAAAGAAGCATTGGCCTCCAATGCTTTCAAGAGATAGGGGAAACATTGTTGGTATAGTCGACGTTGAACAAATAGGATGCAGATGTTGACCAACTAAAATAATAGTTGTTGAAGGATCGATCAGGTTCTTGATGTCCCATTAGGGGAATTTTTAGGTAAAAAAAGGGCCTCAAAACAAAAAAATGTACCACAAAAATCCACTTTATAAGAGTCAATCACAATTTAGGAGATAACATCATCCCCTGGGGATGACTTGACATTGTTTGAGTTAAAAATGGTGAGTTATCACATTATAAATGGTGGATGGAAACCATAATTAACTATGTAGTGGTTTAAGAAAAGTACTCAAATTACTCTTAAAATACTTTACTTTTGACTAAAGTACCCATGTCCATTCATACATTAAACACTTTATATTTGAAATTTAAAAAAATAAATGTTTTACTTGAAATACGTGTTAGATTAGTTTACTTTAGAAATACATTAAAGTTTTAGAAGTAGGTTGGATTGTTGGGGTTAGATGATATATCATATCATATATTATATATGATATGATATATGATACAATATATCATATAATATATGATATATATTAGATAACTTATCATATATTATATGTGTTTTATAACTATTTATTTTTAAAAAATCTAAATATAATTTTTTTTATTATATATTTTTAAACATTTTATTAAATATTAAAAAAAAATATTATGTATTTGATTTTATATAACATTTTAAATATATATTACTATATGGGTTTATATTTTAAATAATAATATATTATATAATTAATAATTTATGAATTTATATTTGTATTTTATTTCAAGTTATTCAAGGACAAATGACACAAGCATTAGTTGTTTAAGTACAATGACTTTTTTTGAAAAGCTCACTTCTATTTATAGTTACATCCTTTCCTTTTAGTCACATCAATAGAAGTTTTTTTATTCATTTTATTTATAGAGAACTTTTCAATTTAAGTCAACTATGGTTACATGGATTGTAGTGCAAAAGGTGAGTTGTAAATATACCTCTCCAACAAAATGACAAACTCGTAATATTTTATAATATCTCTTAGGAGTCCCTTTTTAGACCTTAAAATTCCCCTAATGCATCTTTCCTTCTGATGTGTGTTGAAAGTATCATGCATGGGCACCATATCGTAACTTCCAAGTATGGAAAGAACATTGTAACATGTGAGATACTCTAAAGGTTGAATAATTTCCTCCAAAGGTGGTGTCGCATGGCAACTGTGGCCAATGAGTGAGAAAAACAAATGATCATGAAGGAGATGAAGAAGAGTCCTTTGTTGGAAAAACTGGATGCTACAAAGTTGGATGTAGATAGGGTTGCCAAATGAAAGTTAAAGAACAATTTTGAAGAGCATCTTGTCATGGTAGTTCCAATGTACTGCGAATAATATATTTGGAATTATATTTATGTAGTAGGCAAGTGTTGTTGAAAGCATCACAATGAACCTTCCTAGCATATTGATAAGGTTGGCTCAACAACAAACCACAACAATCCATATCAGTCACATCACAAGTGAATTTATCTTGGAAGAGGAGCCATGATCCTTCCATCCAATTTCATAAGGATGAGAACAAGGGTCCACTGGAAAGTGCAGCTTACCAACTATTGATTTGGAAATCAAGTTTTCCTAGGAGCCATTATCGAGAATACATGCAATGGAGAAGTCATGGGTGAGATGAGCACATGTGATGAAGAGATTGTCTTGAGTTGTTTCAAGAGTGGATTGTTGTAACAAGGTGACTTTATTAAGTTGAACTTTCAACTCATCATAGATCTTATCTTCCTCTAAGACCTCAATACGAGCATTTGTGTCTTCCTCCATGGTAGATTGTACAATTAATGTTGTCTTCTTTAATTGGAAACAAGAGGACTTATCATGTCCATGTTTTTTACAAGGTTGGGAAAACTTACTAAAATAAGGAGAAGAAGAAGAAGATAAGGATCTCGTAGAAATAAGAGGCATGGTTTTTAAACTTGTAGATATGGAAGGAAATTGTGAAAGTCTACGTTGTTCTGAGAACTTCTCTTCAACCAGTTGTGATTGATTGTATGCAAAATCAATAGTGGTAATCTCCATGTACTTCAATTCTTGGTATACATGTTCCTGCAAACTATTTTTAAATTTAAGAACAAGTTTGTCACTTGATCAAAAATGTCGAGAAGGATATGTAGGTGATTGAACAAGTTAATATACCCGTGTACATACATATTAAAACCTTGATGTACGCGAAACCATTTGACATTCATATCATGTTTGCAATTCGATGGATAGAAAGCAAGGCTCAAGGCTTCTATCAATCCCATCCATGTAGTAACTGGATCTTGAGTTGCATCTCGGTCTATAATCAAGAGTTTGGAAATTTTCATAATCTTTAATTTAGCAAATGGAACCTTCTAATCATCAAGGACTTGGTTGTCATTGAACTAGGAATCAATGTCTAGGATTTGATTCTCAAGTTGTTCTAGATTTTAGGATCCCTTGTAAATTGGGACTTTGCACTTGGATCGCTGAGAAATGGAATGGGTTATGGAAATCTCGTTAACTTTTGAAGCTAACGTGGTAGTGATGTTGGCCAATTTTGTCATCCTTTCTACAATGGTCATTGTTTCCATGGCTCATGTTTTCATCGTCCTAGATGTAGAGACAAAACTTGCGAAGAGAAAGATGCTACAATAGAGTATTAATATTCACAAACAATGGACAAATAATACAATTTCCAGTTTCTTTCTAGACCCCTTTTATATGTATATAAAATTGAAAACATAAGTGAATGGTTTATTTTGGGAAACCATTGATCATATGCCAAAATCATAAGCCAATTAAGAGAACAATAACATTTCCAAAAAGAAACTGCATATTCTAAAAAGAAACCTTTGTGGATGTCTTTATCACAACAACTATACATACATGAGACGAGAGGAGGGCCTGCACCAAACTAAGTAAAACTACAAGTTGAATGAGGTCGAATTAAACCCTTATTGTAGTTGTACGAGCTCAAATTTTCTAGGAATGAGAAATTTGTACGTTGTATGGATGTAAATTTGCTAGGAGGAGGAAAATCATACATTGTACGACCATGAATTTGTTTAAATAAGGAAAATCATGCGTTGTACAACCATGAATTTGCTAAGAAGAGGAAAATCATACGTTGTACGACCGTATTTTGGCACGCTGAAACTAAATTTAGGTTGTACAGTGGTTGTACAATCACAATTTTGAAAATGAAGGTTGAATTGAACCTTCATGATTGTTGTACGACCTCAAATTGGTTGCTCATTGAACTGTACAACAATCTCTAAAAAGTAAGCAGGTCGAGATCAAATTAAGCTTGGACAACCAATATACCACATTCTCTAAAAATAAGGAACAGAGAGAGTGAAAAAGAGAAGAATCCAAATCCAAGGTTGGATCAGAAGTTCTTTAATACCAATGATGTGGGAAAGTCCAACTCAATCAGAGTTAAACACCAGAGGTGTGAAATACAAATCTCTGACTACCTTTTATTAATAAAAAAACAAGCTTATATAGCTATACATCCATAAAAACGACTTCAACCAATATGGAGACAAGCTCCAAAAATATAGAAACTTAACATAATAATACATATGCGACTTCAACCATTATGGAGACAAGCTCCTAGAAACTAGAAACTAAACATAATAATAGAGATAATCTGAGAGATTCTCTCAACTACTTCATGAGAATAGGAAACTAAGAGATCTCAAGCAATAATACTCACACAATAACAAGAAGGTTCATACCAAATAATGCCTAAGTACTAATATCCCTATCAACCATTCCCTTTTTTCTTACTGCAACAACTCTATGTCTCTAAACTGTATATTTCTGCACCATTCATGGGATCCTCTGCTCCTCGCTTGGACAATTCTACCTAGCATTCCACTCCACTGAAATGGTCTTCCGCTCTAGAGTCTTAACAAAAAGATCAACTCACTTTGATCCCACTTCATGTTCAAAGTCACACAATGGAAGCTTTGACAACAAATGGAAAAACTATAAATGCATTAACCTAGACAAGCATTTCACATACATGATTTGTTAAAATTAATAACATAACAAAG
>JASDQU010736366.1:64462-80761 GCA_032191745.1 Picea mariana | reverse complement strand
TAGTTGAAAGCATCACAATGAACCTTCCTAGCATATTGATAAGGTTGGCTCAACAAAAAACCACAACAATCCATATCAGTCACATCACAAGTGACTTTATCTTGGAAGAGGAGCCATGATCCTTCCATCCAATTTCATAAGGATGAGAACAAGGGTCCACTAGAAAGTGTAGCTCACCAACTATTGATTTGGAAATCAAGTTTTCTTAAGAGCCATTATCGAGAATACATGTAATGGAGAAGTCATGGGTGAGATGAGCACATGTGATGAAGAGATTGTCTTGAGTTGTTTCAAGAGTGGATTGTTATAACAAGGTGACTTTATTAAGTTGAACTTTCAGCTCATCATAGATCTTATCTTCCTCTAATACCTCAATACGAGCATTTGTGTCTTCCTCCATGGGAGATTGTACAATTAATTTTTTCTTCTTCAATTGGAAACAAGAGGACTTATCATGTCCATGTTTTTTACAGTGTTGGGAAAACTTACTAAAATAAGGAGAAGAAGAAGAAGAAGAAGAAGAAGAAGATAAGGATCTCATAGAAATAAGAGGCATGGATTTTACACTTGTAGATATGGAAGGAAATTGTGAAAGTCTACATTGTTCTGAGAACTTCTCTTTAGTCAGTTGTGATTTATTGTATGCAAAATCAATAGTGGCAATCTCCATGTACTTCAATTCTTGGTATAAATGTTCCTACAAACTATTTTTAAATTTAAGAAAAAGTTTGTCACTTGAATCAGAAATGTCGAGAAGGATACGTAGGTGATTGAACAAGTTAATATACTCGTGTACATACATATTAAAACCTTGATGTATGCGAAACCATTTGACATTCATATCATGTTTGCAATTCGATGGATAGAAAGAAAGGCTCAGGGCTTCTATCAGTCCCATCCATGTAGTAATTGGATCTTGATTTGCATCTCAGTCTATAATCAAGAGTTTGGAAATTTTCATAATCTTTAATTTAGCAAATGGAACCTTCTAATCATCAAGGACTTGGTTGTCATTGAACTAGGAATCAATGTCTAGGATTTGATTCTCAAGTTGTTCTAGATTTCAGGATCCCTTATAAATTGGGACTTTGCACTTGGATCGCCGAGAAATGGAATGGGTTATGGAAATCTCGTTAACTTTTGAAGCTAACATGGTAGTGATGTTGGCCAATTCTGTCATCCTTTCTACAATGGTCATTGTTTCCATGGCTCATGTTTTCATCATCCTAGATGTAGAAACAAAACTTGCGAAGAGAAAGATGCTACAATAGAGTATTAATATTCCCGAACAATGGACAAATAATACAATTTCCAGTTTCTTTCTAGACCCCTTTTTATGTATATAAAATTGAAAACATAAGTGAATGGTTTGTTTTGGGGAACCATTACCAAATGATCATATGCCAAAATCATAAGCCAATTAAGAGAACAATAACATTTCCAAAAAGAAACTGCATATTCTGAAAAGAAACCTTTGTGGATGTCTTTATCACAACATCTATACATACATGAGAGGAGAGGAGGGCCTGCACCAAACTAAGTAAAACTGCAAGTTGAATGAGGTCGAATTAAACCCTTATTGTAGTTGTACAAGCTCAAATTTTCTAGGAATGAGAAATTTGTACGTTGTATGGATGTAAATTTGCTAGGAGGAGGAAAATCATACATTGTATGACCATGAATTTGTTGAAATAAGGAAAATCATACGTTGTACAACCGTGAATTTTCTAAGAAGAGGAAAATCATACGTTGTACAACCGTATTTTGGCACGCTGAAACTAAATTTAGGTTGTACAGTGGTTGTACAATCACAATTTTGAAAATGAAGGTTGAATTGAACCTTCATGATGGTTGTACGGCCTCAAGTTGGCTACTCATTGAACTGTACAACAATCTCTAAAAATTAAGCAGGTCGAGGTCAAATTAAGCTTGGACAACCAATATACCACATTCTCTAAAAATAAGGAACAAAGAGAGTGAAAAAAAGAAGAATCCAAATCCAAGATTAGATCAGAAGTTCTTTGATACCAATGATGTGGGAAAATCCAACTCAATCAGAGTTAAACACCAGAGGTGTGAAATACAAATCTCTGAGTTCCTTTTATTAGTAAAAAACAAGATTATATAGCTATACATCCATAAAAACGACTTCAACCAATATGGAGACAAGCTCCAAAAATATAGAAACTTAACATAATAATACATATGCGACTTCAACCATTATGGAGACAAGCTCCTAGAAACTAGAAACTAAACATAATAATAGAGATAATCTGAGAGATTCTCTCAACTACTTCATGAGAATAGGAAACTAAGAGATCTCAAGCAATAATACACACACAATAACAAGAAGGTTCATACAAAATAATGCCTAAGTACTAATATCCCTATCAAACATTCCCTTTTTTCTTACTGCAACAACTCTATGTCTCTAAACTTTATATTTATGCACCATTCATGGGATCCTCTACTCCTTGCTTGGACAATTCTACCTAGCATTCCACTTGACTGAAATGGTCTTCCGCTCTAGAGTCTTAACAAAAAGATCAACTCACTTTGATCCCACTTCATGTTCAAAGTCACACAATGGAAGCTTTGACAACAAATGGAAAAACTATAAATGCATTAACCTARACAARCATTTCACAYACATGRTTTGTTAAAATTAATAACATAACAAAGACATTCCACAACAACATATGCTAACTTTATTGAAATCAATGGCTAATTCTYTTATKCCTTATTACATGCATAGAGCCTATGCACATGTCTTTGTATCACACAACACCACCGATAGCTACAAAACACCAAACAATGGAGAGCCAAAGGCCCCTATTACACSAATCTCTCAAGTATTTAATCTACAGGGCCATGACTATTCAACTACCAAGTTTTTCCATTTCTTTCGGTAATTCAAACTTAKTTAAAACTAATAAATGGATAACAATTGGCTTTTTAACTTCCWAATACAACCCAAGTGTAGGAGTCTGAATATTCAAAGTCAAATTAGAGAAACAAAGATGTGGAAGAAATTTTKTCCTTTTCTATTGTGCTCTGCAATTAAATTATTTGGGACCCTTAAACTCAATACATTTTTATGGAATTTTGAGGGTATATAGAGAAATATGTCCTCTACATCCTGTAAAATTTTCATACCCTAAATCCAAATATTAGCTACATGAAAGACAAAATATTGAACCTCTATTTTTGGAAAATTGTGTTCATGGTCTCTAAACATGGTGTGGCTTAGTAGCAACATTTAAACTCAATAACCTTTTATTAATTTTGGTAACTAGATAGTGGAATTTGTTGTATACAATATATGAAAGTTTTAGACCTTAATTCCAAAGTATGAAAGTGCTTTTATCAAAATACTAGGACTCGGTAGCGCAAAAATAAATCTAGAAAGTACCATGAACAACTTTTGGACACTTGTATGGCATTGATTTTTTTTTTAAATTAGAAAGGATGTATAAAAATGTTTCCTTGACATATTGTACAAATTTCAGACCTTGATTCCAAAATATGAGTGTCCACCGGTGAAAATACTAAGGCATTGTCTGCATATGGATTTCTCTTTGCACTGGTTTTGGATTTGGGCATTGGGTCTAAAATCCATATCTACTTTTGAAATTTGGTGTGAAGGTACAACATGATCTTCTCTACAACATATCCAAAATTCAACATCTAATTCCAAGATATGAGTGTGCATTGATGAAAATTCCAGACCACGATTATTGTTGAATAATTGAAAAACTTGAAACAAAACATAGAAATGAAAGAAAATGTTTTTTAAGTGTGTAGGATTACCAGAGCCCCATGGATGCTCTTGCAGTAATGCACATATGCCACTAAAATTTCAAATAAAAATTTGATAAAAACTCGTCAATCCATGGAAAATTCTTACCTCAAAAATGTTTTTGGGAACTAAGCTTTAAACAATCACCTTCACCTTCTCTAGATCCATCTTCAAATCATTTTGGAAAATCAAAACCTAAAGTAAACTGACTCTTCTTGTATGAAAACATGTTTATTGAGGTTAATCAAGAGCTTCTCTTTTTTGCAATCACTCCAAGACTTGTCTCACGGGCACAATATTATTATTTCGTCTTTCTAAACATCAAAATGTCATTAAGATAAATAACCTGGATTTTCCAAAATAAGGTTTCAATACCTCAATTATCAGTGCCATGAATGTGTGGGGTAGATTTTTCATTCCAGCTAGAATATCCAACCACTCATACAATTCTTCTTGTCTTGAATTTTTTTTTTCCATTCGTCACCATCACAAGTCCTTATCTAATCATATCCACTTTCCATATCAATCTTCAAAAAATACCTAGTGCCACTCAATTTTTTTTGTAGATCTCCATATGAGGTAAAGGAAACCTACACTTCCTAATTATTTTGTTTGTCTCTAGAATCCATACACATCCTCCATTCATCTCCTTTTTTTGATGCAAGTAGAACAAGTATTTAACATGGGCATAAATTCTCTATGACTAATCCTAATATGTATAGCAACTCTTGAACTTGTCAATTAATCTCTTCTCTTTCAGTAGGAATCAATCTATGAGGATATTTGTCTAGCAAACATGATCTAGGAATAAATCAATTTGATGAGAAATACTTCTCATTGATGGGAATCCCATACATCTCTAAATTATTCAAACATAATACCAATTGATGATGGACCACCATTCATCTATGTTGGAAGAACATCTTTGGGAAAGAATACAATACCAACTAGATAGGTGTTTTTCTACCCATCATGAGATGCATTCAAATCAAACTGCTAAGGCCTTCCTAACAAAATATGGAAAACATCCATGGAAAACACGTCACAAATAACCTTCTCATAATAATTCACAATCTAAAAATTAATTAGACATTGATTCTGATGATGTTACTTAATGTCCTTTCTATATCCACGAAACCTCATGAGCACTAGGATGTGGTATAGATTTCAAATTTAGCTTCTTAATTACTTTAGTGGAAACCAAGTTTTTTGTACTACCACTATCAACAATCAAAGAAAATAATTTGTGTCCATCTTTACAAACGGTTTTGAAGATGGTATTCCACTAAGAATGTTTTTTTTCTTCATGCATATTCTCTGGTTTCAACAAAACTCTTTTGGAACATGAGATTCTCAGGTTCTCAATGAATTTCATATGCATTATTTTCCACCACTAATTATGTTTCTTGAGTCACATGAGTTCTAGCTTCTTGTCTTCTTTCTTCATTCACATTTTTTTTTATATTCAATTGCTTTATTTCCATGACCACACTTGGATCATGAGCCCATTGATCTTTCTCTACCACTACCATATCCATGTCCTATATAGGAATCATAATCACTTTTGAAATCCTCTTTTTTATAAATTGCATGAGCTTCTTCTTGTTTTCTTCCACTCGGTTATCATGTTTCTACAAATTGCTTTCCTCTTCCTCTTGTTCCTCACTGCTTCTTGGACAATTTATCTTCAATGCTCAAGGCTAATTGGTAAGATTATGACACTAATCAAACATTCATCAAACTCATTTCATCTTGTATGTTAAATCTCAAACCATTAACATTTGCGATGGATTTAACTCTCTCAAATACTAGTGACTCAATGAATTCATAATGTGTTCATCAATATTTTCATGGTTAGCAATCAATTTTGATGATTTTTTTTTGTTTAGAAAGTAACATATAGAATTTTATGAAGTTTTTATAACCATTTTTTCATAAACGTTTCTATAAAAAAATCCCAATACTTAGTAACCATAAAAAGCTAATTCCAAAAAGTGTTGCCAAGATTTGTGTTTTCACTTGAAAGCAAAAGAGATTCAAACCAATGGGGAATACAAATGAAATTTATGATTTCCCCATGTAGGATGAAAGGTCCACCAAGGATTCCCTTTCATCGGACCCCCTCATGTGAAAGTTTTTGAGCATCTAGTTCACAAAATTAGTAAGGAAAATTCATCTAAATACCACCCAAAATGACCCAAATCCATGTCAAAATCCCAAGTTTCCTCATCCCACATATGTGCTTCCACATAACCAAAACATCTTTGTAACCTTGCCACTTTATGCATTTATAAACGATTTCATCTAAAATTTCTTCAATCACATCAATCTACTTGTCTAGAATTTGCTTGGCCCATTTTGTCACATGCACATCTTCAGGGATATCATCAATACCCTCATGATACTCATTATATAAATTGGAAATAGTGAATATAGAAGAAATATCCAAGCCACTTGGAAACTTGATTTTATAATCATTGTTCAAGAATTTATGTAAAATGTGACACTATCTGATCTTCTTTAGTTTTAACTTTTCATGCATCCCTTAAGGAAATATCTCCTTCCATGAATGAAATAACACCAAATCCCTTTCTACAAAATGATTATCTCTTCTTTCCAAATTTGCATTCATCTTATACTTTTTATTAGTTTTTTGCAATTGTTCACTAACTTATTTATGAACTTCCTTCATATAATTAAAAAAGGCTCTACATCGACACTTTTCAAACTTACATATGACAAAGTCAACAAATCCTTTACCCCCTTTGGATATCTACATACACAACCTAGAATGTAATCTGACCTATAGATTTTTTCATAGAAATGTTATATATGAATTCTTTATGCACCGAGATGAAGTCCCATTATCTCAATTTCTCTCCAACTAAACTGCTCAACAAATTACCTAAGTATTATTTGTTGGGATAGGAGTGTCATACACTTTGAAGTGCTACAATAGAGAAAACAATATTTGCAGTGTTGTAGTTGAGTAGAGAATACTTGCAGTGTTGTAAATGAGCAGAGAATACTTGTAGTGTTGTAGTAGGGAAAAAATACTTGAAGTGTTGCAGTAAAGTAGATAATACTAGCAATAACAAAGAGCAATGACAAGGAATAATTTTCTAGTGGTTTCCAGTTTGCAGAAATGGTAAACCATAAATGGTATAGATTTTACTATGCTTATTTATTGAGTGTTAGGGCTGGAGGAAATCATAGAGTGTGAGTCTTATCTTACAGTTATGTTGTTGAAATTTCTCTAGAATTATTCTATTGTTGAACACTCTTATTGAGAGCATAGAGACTCTGTATTGTAACCATTTAGTTGTTGAATGATACCTTGAGTGTGCTTTAGAGTGTGGGGTTTTTCTCCCATAAATATTTTCCCCAAAAAATCTACTTGTCTATGGTTTGTTATTTATTTATTTGTTGTAGCTAATTTTTTTAGTTTCTACACATTCTTCTCTCATAGATTAGTGTAGGAAGTGTATTATGCACCTCTGCCTCCTTTCATTTGGTATCGAATCCTAATCACCTTGGTTCTAAGGTGTTAGGGATGAGGCTTTTTGATATAATCTTTGTTTGAGTGGGAACTTGTGCACAAGGAAATATTGTTGCACAGAAATGGCAAGTACATCTAAATTAGAAATGGAGAAATTTAGTGACACTAACTTTGTGCTATCAAAGCTCAAGATGGAGGATCTTCTCGTGGATCAAAATCTATGGGTTGCAGTATCTAGAAACAAACCCATTGGTATGATATATGAAGAGTGGGTGGTGTTGGAGAGAAAATAAAGAAGTCTTATTGAATGTTTATGAAGGAAAAACCACAACAACTCTCTAGAATAAGTAGGCTGATTTGTACCATGTTAAATCCTTGGTTAATAAAAAATTTCTACAAAAAAAGTTATTATCTTTGAGAATGGGTGATGGTGATTTTGTAGCTAAGAACTTGAATGCACTTAATACTATTATGACCGAGTTGATCTTAGTTGGAGTGAAGATGGATGAGGAGGATCATTATATGACCCTTTTGTGTTATTTGTCGAATTCATGGGGCAACCTAATAATGGCCATTGGAAGCATTGTGAAGACATCGATGATTGATGAGGTCATGACTTATTTACTCTCAAAGGAGGTGAGACAAAAATATTTAGAATCCACCAATGGGGCCTTGGATTTTCATGGAAGATAGAAGGAGAAAGGAAAGAAGAGAGAAAAGGGCAGATCCAAATCTAGTGGGAGACATAAGTCTCCTAGAAATTCCAAGGAAAATTGTTGGAATTGTGGAAAGTTCAAGAATTTTAGAAGGGACTACAAGGAAGAGAAAAAGAAGAAGAAGGAAAATAATGATTCTGATGATAAATCTAAAAACTATTCTCAAGAGGATGGTGGAGATTCCTTTAATGTAGCTTTGGCAACCCATGTAGGCCATATTGCATGGTTGATAGACTATGGAGCTCCCTTCCATATGACTTCCCATTAACATTGGTTTTCAATGTATGAGAAATATGATGGTGGGATGGTATGTCTTGGTGATGAATCTCCTCTCATCATAGTTAGTCATGGAAATGTCTTGATCAGATTCCCTAATGGTAGAGTAAAGGGGATCAATGGATTTTTGTGCATTTTGAGTATAGCACGAAACCTACTATCAGTAAGCACACTTAATGATGTGGGTGTGTAGGTTGTTTCCTCTGAAAAAGGGTGTAAGATGGTCTAAAGAGATATGGTACTCGCTAAGGGTATTTGTGTGGGCACTTTTTTCTATCTTGATGCATGCACTATTCAGTGTAATAGTTCTTTAGTTTCTGTCGTAGAGAGATCTGCGGGATCTACAACTTCACAATCAAAACCTCCTAAAGAAGCTCTTGCTTCAAAAATTGAGTTACTTGTAGAGAAGACAATGCTATGGCACCAAATATTGGTCCATATAGGTGAGAAGGGCCTATGAGACTTGAAGAAAAAAAAATTATCAATGGATTGAATGATTGTACTTTTGAATTTGATTTATGCGAGCATTGCATATATGGAAAACATAGTCATGTTCAATTTTATTCTAGTTCTCACAAATCTTTTGGGTTGTTGGACTTAATTCATTTTGATGTATTTGGTCCAGTTAAAGTTCCTTTGATCTCTAAGGCTTTGTATTATGTGTCATTCATCGATGATTATTCTAGAAGAACATGGGTATATTTTCTAAGAACTAAATCTGAGGATTTTAGTCAGTTTAAGAAGCTTAAATCTCTCTTGGAAAATCATACTAGTAAGAAAATTAAGGTGTTGAGGACTGATAATGGTGGTGACTTTCATTTTGCATAGTTTGATAAGTTTTTTAAGAAGAAAGACATTGAAAGAGGTAACATAACTTTGTATACCCCTAAGCAGAATAGAGTTGTATAATAGATGAATAGAACATTGATGGAGAGAACTAGGAGTATGCTTAGTGGAGCTAGCTTAGAGAATAAGTTCTAGGAAAAAGTGGTTTCTACTGCATGCTACTTTATTAATAGGTCTCCCACATTGGCTCTAATGGATAACACCCCTGTGGAGGTATGGATAGGAAAGAATCCCTCACTTCTTCATCTTTATGTTTTTGGTTGTGAGGCATATGCTCATGTGCTGAAGGAGAAGCAATCAAAGTTGGAGAACAAGGAAGTGAAATGTGTCTTCATTGGCAATGGTGTTGGAGTGAAAGGGTACAAGCTTTGGGATCTTGTGGTTGGATTTTTATTTTATAGTAGGAATGTTATTTCCAGAGAAGTTAAGTCTTCTCCCACAGTGGTGCAACCAGAAGAGGATGAGAAGAAGTTAGTGATTCAACTATCACCCAAGCTTGAGAAAGTTGAACTAGAAAATGAACAAGAAGTTCATGATGGACCCCATGAAGAGGAGGGTTCATAGAGTTCAAAAGAGGAGGAAGAAACTTAACCTCAAAATTTAAGGAGGTCCACTTGGCAAAGAAGGAAACTAGACATGTATAATCATAGTCCATCTAATTTTAGATGTATATTTTATTTATCTACCAACATCGATGAGCCTAGAATAGTGAAAGAGGCAATGGAGATGAAAGACAAGGAGCCCTGGAGATTGGCCATGGATGAGGAAATGGATGCACTTAGAAAGAATGATACATGGTACTTGGTCCCATTTCCCGATAAATGGAAACCCATTGGATGTAAATTGGTTTTCAAAAGGAAGATCGATTTAAATGGCAATGTTTAAAAGCATAAGGAAAAGTTGGTTGCAAAAGGATATTCCCAAGTTGAGTGGATATACTTTGGTGAGATATTTTCCCTAGTTGCTAAGTTAACATCTATTAAGTTCTTATCATCTGTAGCAATATCCTTTGATTTAGAGATAGAACATATGGATGTGAAAACAACATTCCTACATGGTGACTCGAAGGAGGAGATCTATATGACACGATCAGAGCACTATGTTGAAAAAGGTAAAGAGTCTTATGTTTGCAAGTTAAAAGAGTCTTTATATGGTCTCAAACAGTCTCCCGGAATGTGGTACCAAAATTTTGATACTTTTGTGTTGGGATTAGGATTTATGAGATCCAAATTACATCATTATGTGTATTATAAACAAGATAGTGGTCATTTCCTTGTTATCACTCTATATGTAGATGGTATGTTATTCTTTGGTCATTGTAAGGATGTTATTTGTGATTTGAAGTCCCAAATTTTAGCACAATTTGATATGAAGGATTTGAGGGTTGAAAAATATATTTTAGGAATGGAGATCAGGAGAGATATAACAAATAAAAGACTTGGTTGAGATAGAGTAAGTATGTAAACTCTGTGCTACAACGTTTTCACATGGCATATTACAAACCATTGAGTGTTCTAATTTCTGTGGGAACTAAGCTTTCAATTGAGTAGTAACTTATAACACCTGTATAGATAGAGGATATGGTTTATGTTCCTTTTGTCAATGTAATCGGTAGTTTGATGTATGAGACATTACCCAAGCAATGGGAGTCTTGAGTCAATTCATGGCTAAACTAGATGTAAACATTGGGCTATAGTGAAGAGGGACTTCAAGTATTTGATAGGTACCTCTGAATATTCCATTTTCTATCATAGTGATGTTTCAAGGGACCCACACTCAATGGATATACATAGTTATATGGGTTCTAATTGGGTAGGAGATGTAGATAGAAGCAGATCTAGAGAGGATGTGTGTTTTGGTTGTTTGGTGGAGGAGTGAGTTGGATGAGAAAGCGACAAGCTATGTGAAATTTGTCCACTACAGAGGCAGAGTATATGAAAACTACTCATGCCTTTAAGGAATCCATTTGGATTATGAAACTGTACTCATAAGTAGGGTTAATTCATAAAGTTATGACGATTCAATGTGATAGTAGCAATGTCATTTGTTTGGATAAGAACCCAACCTTTCATGCAAAGATGAAGCATATAGATATCTGATACCATTTCATTAGGGACATAGTAGAGGATAGAAATGTGATATTAGAGAAAGTTAACACCTTGTTGAATGGTACAAATGCATTGACAAAACCTGTGAGCATAGGCACATTCAAGTGGTGTTGGGAGCCTATGGGTCTTATGGGCCTTATCAATTAGCTCGTAGTTTGATGTATTCATCCTTGTACCCTTGCAAGGTATATGCCAATTGGGAGAATGTTGGGACATGAGTGGCATATACCTTGCAATGTTGTAGTAGAGTAGAGAATATTTTCAATGTTGTAGTTGAGAAGAGAATACTTGTGGTGTTGTAGTTGAACGAAGAATATTTGTAGTGTTGTAGTAGAGAAAAGAACACTTGTAGTGTTGCAATAGAGTAGAGGATACTAGTAGTGACATGGAATAACTTTATAGTGGTTTCCAATATGCAGAAATGGTAAACCATAAATGGTTTATGGTTTTACTATGCCTATTTATTGATTGTTAGGGATGGAGGAAATCATAGAGTGTGAATCTTATCTTATCGTTATGTTGCCAAAATTTCTCCATAAGTATTCTACTATTAAACACTCTTGTTGAGATAATAGAGACTTTGTATTATAACCATTTAGTTGTTGGATAATACATTGGGTCTTCTTTAGAGTGTGGGGTTTTTCTCCCAGGAGGGTTTTCCCCAAGAAATCTTGTTGTCTATGGTTTGTTGTTAATTTTTTTGTTGCAATTTTTTTGTTCATAGTTTATGCAAATTTTTCTCTCATAGATTAGTGTAGTAACCATATTCTTCGTATATGTTTCCTTTCATTATTTACCATTTAAGTTTTCTCCTCTATCTATGGATGATAGACAAAACTAAATTACAATCTCATGCACATTTTCTTCCTCAAATTCCTCCATAAATGCCCCCCAAAAATATTATCTTAGATACGCTAATAGGGTTATCATCAATACTCTCATGATGCTAATGTAAACTAGAAATATTGAAGATAGGATAAATATCCAAACCACTTGGAAACTCATTTTTATAAGCATTGTTTGAATTTTTTTGTAAAATCTTACACAATTTTTTACCTTCTTTGATTTTTGCTTGTTATACTCCCCTAAATGAAATGTGTCCTTCCACAAATGTGCTAACACCAAATCCCCCTTAACAAATTTCCTATCTTTTCTTCTCAATTCTACATTAATCTTATACTTCTAATAAGTTTGTTGCACTATTCACAAACATGTTTATGAATTTCCCTCTTATAATTACCAAAAGGCTCTACAATTGTCCTTTTCATACTTGCATACAAAGAAGTCCGTTTTCTAACTTCTACCTTCTGTTAATAGACAAATCCAACAACACTCCACCCATTCCTTCACATCCTTTGTAATGACTCACCAATAGTACCTTTCTTCCACCAACACTTTAGTTTTATCAATTCCAAACCTACCACTTAAATCACCATTATGAAATTTACAAATTAAATTCTCTCTTAGTGCACCTCTTGGTTTGCACAACTAACAATTATTGAACATGAAACCCTCTTGAATGAAGTAGTCCAAATATGTTGTCCTATCTTCTCTCCATGGCTTCTTACATGTTATCCTCATTGTTGAATTTTCATATGTTGCATATAACTCTTTCATACTTTCCAATCCAATAATACAACAAACATGGGAAACAACTACATTGATCTTGTACTCGATGCATCTGCTACATAGTTATATTTTCACAATCTGTGTTTCAAAACAAAAGTTCAACTCTATAAAAATTCTACCCATTTCACATGTAGATGAATTAACTTCACTTGGTTGTTTATGAATTATAGTCTCTCATGATCTATATATAAAAAAATCTCGTTGGTAGGAAGTATTGTTGTCACTTCTTCAAATCTTACACGATAACACAGAACTCTTGGTCATGAACTAAGTAATTTCACTTGGCCTAATTCAAATTCTCATTGAAGAAAGCAGCCGGTCTTCCTTCTTGAATCAAGGTTTTTCCTATCACTAAACCATGTGCATCACATTCAACTTGAAAAACTTTATTAAAATCTAGTAATGCTAAAACATGTTTTTATGTTACCTTTGTCTTCAATGTCTAAAAACTTTTTTAGGTTGTTGTTGTCCACCAAAAATCAACCTTCCTCATGCTTTTAGTCAAGGGTGTACATATGCCACTAAAATTTTGAATAAACTTGCAATAAAAACTCATCAAACCATAGAAACTTCTTACCTTGAAAATGCTGTAGGAATCAACGATTCAACAATCACATCCACCTTCTCTAAATCCATCTTTGAACCATCATGGGAAATCACAAACCCAAGTAAACCAACTCTTCTTGCATCCACAAATGTTTCTTGAGATTAATCAACAACTTCTCCTTTTCTAGTCGCTCCAAGACTTGTCTCACATCCATGATATGCTCTTCTTTCATCTTGTTGAAAATTAGAATGTCATCAAAATAAACCACCATAATTTTCCCAAACAAAGTTCCAATACCTCATTCATTGGTCTCTCAAATGTATTGCATGCATTTGTGAGTCCAAATGGCATAACCAACCACTCATACAATCTTTTGTTTGACTTGGAAGTTTTTTTTCCATTCATCACCTTCACAAATCTTTATCTAATCATATCCATTTCTCATACCAATCTTCCAAAAATTCCTGGTTCCACTCAAACAATCTATTATATCTCCATACAAGGTAAATGAAACCTATACTTCATCATATTTTGTTTATGGCTCTAGAATCCACACACATCCTCCATTCACCTATTTTCTTTGATGCAAGTATAAAAAGTAATGCATGTGGGCTTACACTCATATTGATCAATCCTTTATCTAGTAACTCCTGGATTTGTCGATCAATCTCTTCTCTTTTAGTAGGGATCAATCTATGAGGAACTTTGTTTGGAAGATGTGATCCAATAATCAAATTGATTTGATGAGAAATACTTAAAGATCAAATTGTTATCTGTGAAGAAGACCAACAACCTTCTCATACATTTAATGATCATGCGGTTGATTACATGGAAGGTTACTTCAGTTCAGACTTGCAGCATGTGCTTAGCTATCAGCCTGAAAAAGAAGATGAAGTTGATCAAGAAATTGTTGTTAAAGGTTATTTTCCTCCCTCTGAAACTAATATAAGTATGCAACAAGATTTCCAGCAAGGCAAAGTGTTTCAACTTATCCTTTCTTCCCCTGAGAATGATGTGGTGGTCCAATTTCTAAATGGCCTAGACATGGATGAGGATTCTGAAACTGCATCTATGGAAACTTCAAGTAGTGAACAAACGAATTACATAAAGTTTCAAGAAAGAAACAAAACAACGTATGTTATTTTTCAATCAGAAATACAGAAAGATAACGAAGAGGCGGTGGTTTTGTTTGATTCATTTAAAAATCATGGTTTTGAAAATGCATACATGGGAACTCTGGACTGCGAAATAGTACACGATGTTCGCTTCACATTTGCAAGAAGATTATGAGAAGAAACTTATTTCTATTCATTCATTTGAAAGCCAAAATGACAATACTCAAGAAAATTTCCAGAAGATTAATAAAACCAAATCAAAACCATTTGATGAACAAGAGGATAACCCTGATGCACATAGTATGGTTGTCATATTTAAAGATGTTCAAGGATGTATGAATGTTTTTGTTGATATGCATGGAATATTAGACAAACCTATTGTTGGCATTTCATTTGAAAGTGTTCCCAGAACTGAAGAGATAGAGCAAGAGAAACAAACACTTATGAAAGAGGCTTGTCTTTCTGTTTTTTCTCATCAAGAAGAAATGATTTTTCATGATTTTCAAGATCTTGTGGCCATCCTATTACAGTCTGCAGTGAAGGAGGAGTTTGTTTCATTCATAAGCTCAGGTTTTGGATTCAACTTTTGCTTTCAACTGCCATCTTTTACATTTGTCTGCCTACTTAAGAAAGATGTGAACGGAGAAAAATCGGGAAGCCAATTGCTTGATTGGGTGCATTGTAACTTTAGCATCACTTGATTGAGTATTCATTTCATCATTTTTAGGGTAGGTAAGTGAAAATAAGCTTGTTGTTCAAGAATTTTTCGGATTTCTAGTAGTGTATACAGTCAGATTTCTAGCGATATATTCAGTAGCCAGTGGATAGTAGTGTGTAGAGTTTGGTTTTCAGCAGACACTGGTGATAGGTTGGAGCATGGTACACACACGTGTTTTGGGAGTATTCCAATGGATCTGGCACCTGGTATACAATTTCTTTGCTACCTCATAGGGAGGGTAACATCCCCAGTTGGAGCCTATGCTATCACCATAATAATTTCTTGGAATCCAAGTCTTGAGATTTGGCAAAACATTAAATCAGTATAGAGGAGTGTTAGATTAGCGGGTGGGGTCATATCTGGCGGCCAGGCTTAAAATCGATGGAGACATAGGAGTGATGGGACCCGACAGGCCATAGATCTTGAGCAGCCCAGATTGACGGTCAGGAGACATATCGGGTAAGGAAACAATGCAGAGGTGAAGCACTAGAGAGAGGACCGAGGAAGATACCATGGTTTCAACCCATAGACACATGACACCTCCAGAAGCATATCGGGGAGAAAAGCGGGTGAGCGCGAAACCGCTCAACCACGCCCCGATGTCACGTGTTCTAATATCATTAAATATGTCAAATCTAAACGTCGCATGTGGAGAGGGGAAAGTGACGGCCAGTCAAATCATCTCACGCCACTTGTTCGAGTACCTT
Source organism: Picea mariana (assembly GCA_032191745.1). Classification (NCBI taxonomy): domain Eukaryota; kingdom Viridiplantae; phylum Streptophyta; class Pinopsida; order Pinales; family Pinaceae; genus Picea; species Picea mariana. The sequence continues at coordinate 64,801 of JASDQU010736366.1, read as the reverse complement.
TCGTCTATGCAATGCCAGGTGAGCGCTGACAAATAACCAACTCGAAGGCTCATCATTCGAAATAGATTGGCCAAACGTGATAAACCGATGTACCTGCAAGTACTCTTGTCAGTAGTTCATGATTGGCACTCAATGACGATTATCATTAAAAACATGGGTTACATTAATATGTTTTGGGTAGTTAATGTTCTATTTCGGAACAAGGTAATCACAGGTCGAATCATTCAGCTAAGGAATATAAGTTCATGTTTTCTGCAAAACTAGGGAAAATGGATACGAAAGACCAAGTGGCCTCCAGTGAACCAGGATTTTCAACTAATATGAAAAATTCATCATTGA
>JASDQU010736366.1:18550-35263 GCA_032191745.1 Picea mariana | reverse complement strand
CATTATATCTCCATACAAGGTAAATGGAACCTATACTTCATCATATTGTGTCTATGGCTCTAGAATCCACACACATCCTCCATTCACCTCTTTTCTTTGATGCAAGTACAACAAGCAATGCATGTGGGCTTAAACTCTCATTGATCAATCCTCTATCTAGTAACTCTTGGATTTGTCAATGAATCTCTTCTCTTTTAGTAGGGATCAATCTATGAGGAACTTTGTTTGGAAGATGTGATCCAAGAATCAAATTGATTTGGTGAGAAATACTTCTCAGTAATGGGAATCTATTGCCATATCTTGTTCAATTATATCTCTTATTATTCCAGCAACTTCCCAATCAGTGATAGAATAACATTCTTCTATGTTAGGAAAACATATATGGAAAACTCTACAAAACAACATTTGGTCATTTTAACTTCCTTTGAAAATTACTTGAACTTAAATTTAAACATTTGGTTTTGTATTTGATCTAATATTTTGATTATAGGGTCGCATAGAAATTAAATGTTTTATACCCTAGTAATATTCAAACCTACACATTTTAAATATCATTAATGTTTTTCTGAGTGCACATTGAATACAACATTAATATTTTGATTATAGGGTCGCATAGAAATTAAATGTTTTATACCCTAGTAATATTCAAACCTACGCATTTTAAATATCATTAATGTTTTTTTGAGTGCACATTGAATACAACATTTAGAATCTGGTTTTGTCCTACCATGCACATTTAATTACATGCCCGTGTCTGGTTAAAAACTACAATCTAATTCTTAGTATCAAAACCAATATAATTGGACTTTGTGTTTTCCTTTGTTTGTAAGTTGAAATGTTCTTTGGTTGATTAATGTATTTATTACGTTGGGAAATAGGAAATACATTTTAAGTGATTCCTTACATATTATTTAAAGAGACAATTTTCACCCATTAGTTGGAGTATAATGACTTTGAATGACATATATTCTTATCTATTGGGAGATGAAATTCTAGAGAATTAATCCTTTTTTCTTCTTTTCTCTTTAAGATAGATTATGTGTGTGCAAATCATTTTCAAGTCGCATGCCCTTTGTATAACAATGTTTTCATAAGAAGCATGACTTGTGATCATAAGAAGCATGACTCAGTAGTTTAGAGTCAAGTTGTTAGGAAATTGTCAATGAAGTGTAATTGGTTGGTTGGTTGTTTGAATGAAACACAATGGTTTAGGGTAATCACAAAGCATATGCACCTCTAAGTCATGTTAGAAAACACAAGTACGTAAAGGTAGAGATATTAACACATCAATTAGGGAAGCAAGAAAATTACCTATATAAGTTAAAGCAATGTGGTACACATTTCTAAGTAATTTTGGAAAGCAAAAATACTTAATTAGGTCAATCATATAGATGTTCTCACATAGCATATGCACCTCCAAGTCATGTTAGAAAACACAGTACGTAAAGGCAAAGATATTAACACATCAACTAGGAGAGTGAAAAATTACTTGTAAAGTGATATGCATTTCTAAATCATTTTGGAAAACATAAGTACATAATAAGTAATGTTAATAACATAGATGCTCACAAATGAACTAATGAATCAAGAATAATCACCTCTAAGTTTTGTTAATAACATAGTGAAGAGGATGTTAACTAATCAATTAGGAAAAGTGAGAATAATATGAGGTTGTTAATTTGAAGGTGTCCCTTATGAAAGTGGCATATAGTTCAACGGTGAAGGAGAGTAGAGCAACCATTAGTTTGAAGAGGCATATAGTTCAAGGGTGAGGCAAAGTAAAAACCCTAAACTCTAGCATTCTAGTTTTTTACAATTTTTTTTACTATTGGTGGCCTAATATTGTATTATAAATGCATTGCATTTTTTTGAGAATCCCTAATTGCATAAAATTGTAACTTGTAACTTCTCATAGATTTTTTTGTAACGATGCAAAAGTTTCTTCTACAATTTCTATTGTTTCTATCAATTATTTTTAGCATAGAGGTCTCGACATCTTTTTCAAGATTCCCTGTTCTTTCATCATTCTCTACTAAAAGACGTAGGGACATCACTGCTTATCGGCTCTGGTTGATTAATGAAACCCCTATAATAACAGGAGAGATTATGTTATCGTCGTAAAAAACTAGTCCCATACATCCGACGGAAAGATTGATCAATTGGTTTACTTAAATGGTTGAAAACATAGTGAGAAACAAAAAAAAATGAGTTTACTAGTTTAGAGGAGCGGAGCAAATCACACTTTGGCATGCAATTTATTGTTGGTCGAATCACAATTTTATAGCGTTTAAATCATGTTTTTGAATGCATAAATCGATTTAGTGCTCAAAAAAATTAGGGTATCCATTATATGCAATCTTAATCACTGAAATCTACAATTTCAACTAACAGATTTTGGAAGAAACTCGTCCAAAAAATCAAACATGGCCCATCCCCATGTAACTGATCCTGCCCACGAACTAGCATGGTCCGTGAAAGCCAAATCGATTCCCCTCGATCTGTTTTGATTCCTTTTCCCTTGACTTCGGTAGGTCTCTCTCAACGATGAACAATATCCACCCTACTATGCAGCATTGAATGCTGCTGCTAATGCTGTGACAGATCTGAATATACATAACGCGCTACAACATTGAAAGCTCTGTAGCAGGGTGGATATTGGTCGCTCCCTCTACTACTAAAACTTCAATATAGACCTTTTAGATAGGCATAGTCTAAATGCTCTAAGTTTTTTATTTTTTTCGGGCGACTATTACCTGAATCCGGCAATGCGATTGTTTGTCAACAAATCGTGTTTTTGAATGCATAAATTGATTCAGCTACCTCAAAAAACTCAAAATACCCATTATATGCAATCTCAACCACTGAAATCTACAATTCCAACTATTAAGTTTTGAAAGAAACCCATCCAAAAAAAATTACCCAAAAAAATATAAAACCATATAACGTTTAGACTAAGTCTAAACATTGTGGTTGTGGTTTTCACACAGGTGACTTGGTCCAAATCCTTCAGAGCTGAACCAAATTTAATGTATATTTTAAATGTCTTTGTTTCTGAAAAATATAAAACCATATAACGTTTAGACTAAGTCTAAACATTGTGGTTGTGGTTTTCACACAGGTGACTTGGTCCAAATCCTTCAGAGCTGAACCAAATTTAATGTATATTTTAAATGTCTTTGTTTCTGAATGTATTATTTCATAAGGATAACTGTGTATAAAAAAATCTGCAAGAGCTGTAGTTGCTGGAATAGCTCAGTTGGTCAGAGCGTGTGGCTGTTAACCCACACTTCACTTGCTCATATTCTTTGTCCGGCCAAAGATCTTCACAAACATGAAAACAAAAGAGATTCAAACAAATAGGGAACTAAATGGAAAGTTACGATTTGCTTATGCAGAATCACAGGTTCATCAAAGGAGTTCCTGGATCAGCATAACCATTGTCAATGTGGTTTTCAACCAGGTGACTTGGTTCAAATCCTTGGAAACTGACAAATTTAATATATATTTTAAATGTTTTTGTTTTTAATGTATTAATTCAGAGAATAACTATATAAAAGAAATCTGTTAAAGTTGTATTTGCTGGAATAGCTCAGTTGGTTAGAGCGTGTGGCTGTTAACCACAAGGTCGGAGGTTCAAGCCCTCCTTCTAGCGGTTGTTAAATAATAGTCTCTTGTGTCTTGCATACAGTTTTGTTATAGGTTCCACGAAAAGGTCGGAGGTTCAAGCCTGCCTTCTAGCGGTTGTTAAATAATAGTCCCTTGTGTGTTGATGCAGTTTTGTTATAGGTTCCACGAAAAGGTCGTAGGTTCAAGCCTGCCTTCTAGCGGTTGTTAAATAATAGTTCCTTGTGTGTTGCTTGCAGTTTAAATGGGAAGGGAATTCCTTATTAGGTTACACGAAAATGGAAATGGGAAGTGAATTATTAGTGAAAATTTAATTGATGAAGTAGAGATTGATGTAGTGTCTCTTGATGTCTATAGTGTGGTATTTTTGTAGTTTTTACATGTATATGAGGGATATCATTTTGGTATTTTTGTAGTTTTTACATGTATATGAGGGATATCATTTTCAAGGGAATATCATTTTGGTATTTTTGTAGTTTTTACATGTATATGAGGGATATCATTTTCATGAGAAGGGGAAATTGATAATGTCTATAGTGTGGTATTTTTGTAGTTTTTACATGTATATGAGGGATATCATTTTCATGAGAAACGAAAATTGATATCTTTTACTAGTAAATGTTTTATCATCAAAGCATATAAGGGAAAGTCTAAGATCTTTTTGGTGAGAATACATCAAGTTAAATAATTGATTAATACAAGTAAGAAGTATCTACTTCTTTTTTTAGACAAAATTAGAAATACATCAATTCAATAGACATGAAGGCATTTTTAGAAATATGTAGGAAAGAATAAAAGCATCTAGCAAACATATGTAAAAACAAATTCTAAAAACCAAAAGATATGTCACCTAAGAGGAAATGCAATACAAGATATAGTTACTATAAAATTCTATTTTACCAAACATATGATTGTACACAATATCCATATACATTCAAATAAATAATATAATTATTATAATTTTAGTATACAAAGTGATACTTATATTTCAAATTAATAATTAATATACATATTATATTCCCCCGAGGTGTAGAGTAGTTGGTGATGGAGTGTACTATTAAGGCACTCTGTGATGTAAAGTTATTGGTTTGAAACCCCAGCTTGCCTTATGTGTCACATGTGTGGTATCGTGGGCACACCCAAAAGTTATAGTGGTAGTAGTCGGATAACACAACCCGTGTCATGCAAGTATGTGCCTGACTAGTTAATGATTCCGCCAATATCTCTCTCTATACACACACACACAACACATATTATATTTTATATTATTATAATTGTTATTGTTAGGTCATGTGTATGATCAAAGTTTATAATATTTATCTTTTATGTGTCTTTGTTACAAAGTGGAAAACATGGAATCGTTCCGATGGAGATCTACCAAAAGTCATACTTGGTTCCTTGCCTACTTTTGAAATTTGATGGTTTAGCATTTCTCATCGAGCATCGGCATGGGAGTTTTTACCCTACTTTTGAAGGTTGATTGGGCAATGTGAGATTATATCTCGAGACATTGACATAGATAAGGAAAGCTATTTATGATTTGAAGAAGAGTTTGGGATGATCCACGAGTTAATGAAAACACCACCACTAAAAAATGATCCTTGCATCAATAATCGATTTAATCTTTCTATTAGGCATTGTCTAACTATTTTATGTTTTTTCCCTCCTCGCTGAAATTCAACAACATAAATCTGCACAAAATCACAACTTTATGTTGTTTAAATTGCACTTCTAAATGCAGAAATGGATGCAACATGGTGAAAAACCCCTAGAGCACTTGGATTATACAGATTTAACCACTCAAATATGCAGATCCAACAATATCTCACCTGATTTCGGGCAAATATCCCCAAAAAATATGCTCAAAAAAGAGCAAAATCATAACACATTTAAACTACAACTTTCTATTATAAAACTAGTTCCAACCAAATTCAATCCTTTTATTGCTCCAATTATGTTTTTATTTTTTTGGTAGCATCATATAGATTCCAATTTCAATTTCGAATTATTTGATCAATATCTCCCTACAGGTTCCCTATACATGATGCTTCTCTCTTTTATATGATGTCTAGTAATATTAAGTTGAATTCTCATGTTAATATACTATTTTTAGGATGAAGTATGATTCTCCTCTCTTTTTATCTGATGTTTAGTAAGATCAAGTTGATATTTTTCGCTAATATACAATATTTATTTAGGATGTAGTTTCTCTGAGTTATTTGGGGCATAGTTACAAGTTATTCGAGTATTTTCTTTTGTTATTTGAGTGAAGAATATTATTATATCATTTTATCCTTGAAGATTTGTTGGAACTGACAAGGTGGCTAGTCTCTAGCTATGTGATTAATGATTAATATAATTAGCTAATCTACATGAATAAGTTTCTTGAATCTACATGGATAAGTTTCTTGAAAGGGAGGGGAAGAGATATTACAATGGTTAAATGAATATCTTTAAAGGGAATGAAAATAAGTAGTGAACGCTTATAACTAATTTTGTTAAAAAAATGACTTTCACTTTCTCAAATGATTCAATAATCAAAAGCTAAGTCCATATAAAGTGATTCAAGTCCTTTCAAAATTGATTTGAAAGAAATATTCATTGTACACATAACATATTAGAATGTATGATCAATAAAGAAGTTTCTTGAAAGGGAGGGGAAGAGATATTACAATGGTTAAATGAATATCTTTAAAGGGAATGAAAATAAGTTGTGAACGCTTATAACTAATTTTGTTAAAAAAATGACTTTCACTTTCTCAAATGATTCAATAATCAAAAGCTAAGTCCATATAAAGTGATTCAAGTCCTTTCAAAATTGATTTGAAAGAAATATTCATTGTACACATAACATATTAGAATGTATGATCAATAAAGTTGATAAAACATATAAATAAATGAAAAACGTGACCGATCAAGTGGGTTAAACATTCAAATAATAGAAAAAATGGGCAAAAACATTTTCATGAATAGATTTCATTCATTGTAAAATACACATGTAATGTAAGGAATTGATAACTCATCTTAGGAATTTAATCATATCGTTTTATTTATAATCCACATATATCAACGCTCTCATTTGGAACCCTACTTCGCTCCTACTCTTTCTCAACTTGATTGTATCTTTGTTGGTTTGTCCCTCTTAGACATGGATCTAGGTTGGGGAAACATCCCAAAAAAAATAGATTTGAGGTTGTGGCATTCCAAGCCCTGGTCTCCTGACTTACGAAACAATAGCCTAAAAATGCATTATCTAGGTTTGTGAAGAAAGCAAGTTCTATCCCATTAATCAAGTTTATGCCCTCATCCCTTTGTCTCAAAGCCATGGATCTGGATGGCCATGGTCTTATTACACAATTTACAGCTTTATGACCCTCTCCTAGAAAAAATAATAAAAAATGGAACGTAATGATTTAAAGTAATATCTCATATTACTTCTACGATCATGGATACTATGTTTTTTTATTTGAACAAAAAGAAGATAGAGATTTCATATTTCGCAATGGGCCCAATTTCATAGATCCAAGAGGAATGTTTATGAATGGGTGGACATCAGTTTGATCCTTAGGTGGATGTGCCCTTTCCAGTTCCACTCTAGGTATGTTTTCTCCATCTCCCATTGCATCACTAGACTGATGATTCTTTGGCAGCCATAGGAAAGATCCTAGGGGAATTTATTGATAAATTTGAGCCTAGGTCGAGAATGTTTTCATGCATCGGGATTTTTGTGGTAGTGGATCTAGAAAAAGGTCTTCTTGAAGCTATCACGCTATCTTTAGACAACTAGAAGCTTTTACAAAAATGGGATTATGAACAACTTCCATTTAAATGTAAGGCACATCATGAATATGGTCACTTCACCAAACACTAAAAACCAATGGACCCTACTTAGCTACTAAAAAAGAAGAACAATCATTGTAGGTTAAAAAAACCTCATGTACTAAGCAATTTGACCCTTCATCCTCTAATAACCCTAAAGTTCTAGTGGACCCATATTTGAACAAATTTATTGGTTTGTCTCAACCTAACGTTGAGTCGATTCGCTCTTGTTTAGCTCAACCTTAAATAATAGTTTATCTTCCTCCCCCTAAAGAAGAAGATTGATCATGTTCTCACTCCCCAATCCTTTGTTACTTCCATTTTTTTATGATTCTCAAGTGAACCCTCAAAGCAATCCAATGGCCAATCCAAATATTGAAATATTCACTGACCTTTCGAAAGAGAAAGTTCAAATCTCAAAGAAACTCATTTTGTAATCAAGAGGGGTGCTTACTCTGAAAAAAGCATGGTAGCAACTTGGGGAAGACAATGAAGATCTTGAAGAAGAAAGACTCTCGAAGAAGACTAGTAGAAAAACACTAAAATAATAGAGAGACGTAGTATCATCCAAGGAGAAAAACTTAGGGCCTTAGGCATCTATTTCTAAAATGAGAGCTCTTTTAGATCATGTGTAAAAACAATCTTTGTTAAAAACCTAGGAACATATGTTCCATTAGATCTCTTAGGCAATAGTTTGAAACCCTCATTGGAAAAATAATGAAAATACTCTCCTATAATTGTAGGGGAATGGGTGTTGATTTTTTTGGATTCTCGGATTTGATAGTTATTTTCTTATGATGTCAAAACAAGATTCACTTTCATACAATACTTATCATAGAATAACTATACACTAAAAATATCAACTATAACAATGCAATGGAAATAACAAGATCTAGAAATATTAACCATGCACAATAGACACAAGAACATGAGAGTTTATCCTGGGAAACCCAACCTTGGGAGAAAACCCAACAACCTTTCTTATAGAAGAATTCAGTCCAATAAAATACTAGTACATCACCATCACCAGATCAAAATACCATACATAGAAGATCCTCCCCTAGCCTTGCGTCTCCAAGAGCTAGTGTCTCACTAGAATAACCAAGATTCAATCAAGAGAGAGCTTATCCAATTATAACGCCTCTCCAACTGTGGTGCACTCACCAAGATAACCAAAACTCCAAGATATAGCAAAATTACCACAACTATAGTTGACAACTGCCTAGTGTGCACTGCAGAAGGAGAGTTGTGTATGTTTGTCCAAATGAAATGATCCAGCTTGTATTTATACTAATCCAGGCACCTATCTTTTTCTGTGGGGTCGACTTCTTATTCTGGGTATTCAATTTTACTTTATTATTTTCTGTCTTTACTGGTGGGGCCGACTTCTCTTCTTGGGTCTTCAATTTCTTCCTGGTTCTTTAATGGTCAGAGGGGTCTTCTTGTACTTCCTTGTGGAGAATGACTTCCTGAAGTTGCAAAAATTCAACACTCCCTCTCAACGAGGGAGACACTCTCCATACTTGGATTTCTTCTTTCATAGAAAGGTTGTCCTTGAGCTTGGTTTATGTAGTCTTCTCTAGCATGCACCCAGTTGATGTATAATTCTCCCACATAACAGCTAGTTGAGGTATGATTCTCACAAATAGCACCTTAGGTCTCCAATAGTCCTTGTCAAGTCACATGATCAAGGATAGAGACCACACCTGGGCCATTCTCCTTAGCCAAGTCACATGGCCATCAGAGAATATTGTATGCCTGATGCTAATACAAGAATAACATCAACACCCTGGGCCATTCTCCTTAGCCAAGTCACATGGCCATCGGAGGAGAATGTTTGCTCGATATTGCCATCTGGAGAACCATCAACACCTCAAGTCTTTATCGGTCCTTATCAAGTCACATGATCAAGGATAAATACTGCACCTGGGCCATTCTCCTTAGCCAAGTCACATGGCCATCAGAGGAGAATGTATGCTCGGTGCTACCCAAAACATCAACACTCCCTCTCAGTGAGGGAGAAATTTTGCATCACGCCAAGCTCGTCTCTGGATATTGGAGCTTCACTGCTCCCTTCTGTATAATCATGTCTCAGATGATCTGCAATCTGCTCATCTGTGGATATGTATTGGAGCTTCATTGCCCCCTTTTACACCATGTCTCGGATGAAGTCCTACAAGAAGATTTTGAAGCCACATTGCTTCACGACTTGCAACATTGGTTGCGATATACTTTGTCTCTACTGCATTGAGTGTTACAAATACTTGCTTTCCTCAAATCATAATTGATCCCAAGCTGAAGTAACACCCCAAGGTGCCCAATCTGTCTATTGCACTCCCTGCCCAGTCATAATTTGTATATCTATGTAGCTTCACTTCACCACTTGAGATATATCTGAGGCCATATCCAACTATACCATGAAGGTACATCAACACATGCTTTGTTGCAACCCAATGGTAGTGTCTTGAATCTACCATAAACTGGCTCAAGGTGATTACTGCAAAGAAAATATTTGTCCTAGTGTTAACCATGTACATCAAGGATCCAATCAATTGCCTATACATAGTGGGATCTACCAAATCTGAATCTGAAGTAGAATCACTCAACTTCTTCAGGTTTGTCTCCATAGGTGTAGCCATGTTATCAAACCTCATCAGTATCCCCTGACTGAGGAAGATCTCATCTGATCTCTGACACACCTTTAATCCCAAGCAATAGAACGTCTGGCCAAGATCCTCATTCTCGAACTTTTGAGGTCAACTCCCTCTTGCACCTGAAAATTAGCCACTCTACTTCAGATCATGAGCACCAAGATCAACAAATCACCATCAACAACCTTGTGGTAAGGGTTGAAATCTACATTATTCTTGGTTAAAATCTATCTCATCAAGTATCCATTGATCCTAGAGTACCATATCAACAAATTCAAAGCAAAATTAGAGGGAAAATTTTACCTTTTAATTTCTCTAGCATTTGATCGCATCTCTGAATTTTGTCCTTTCTATTTCATTGTCTTTGCAATTGTAGATGTTCCACCATAATTATGAGGCAACACCTCTTAATTTCATGCAGACAAATCTAACTCTTTTGGAATCTCGAATTTGTTCAAATTTGAAAAGGAAAAAAAACATTTCTCTAATCCAATTGATTAGCTCCTTTGGATTTATTTTTCTAAAATACGGAGGTGTGTCCAACCTCAGTCTTTCTGCCAAATTCGTAATTGTTTGAATCACTCTTTCCACTAGTGCAAGCTCATGGCCTAGTTGAGAAATCTCTTGTTCCCTCTCTTCATTACTTTCAATATTTAGTTTTGTAGCCACTCTTCTTTGCTTCGCAGTCTCCATGGACTCAACTCTTATTGTGAAAGTTGTAGCAACTCTACAATATCATCTCCAAATTTTTCTCTTCATCGTCTTAGGTTTCCTCTTTTAAGAGAATTCCTTTGTCTCCTCTCTCGACCATTCTCTATCCCAAAATTTATCTTCTCTACAAATTCTCTTTATCATCTCTTAGTTCTACCTAGTTCTATAATATTTTTGTATAATTCTCTTCAAAAACCAATCAACAAGGAAAACACAACCAAAATTTAATCAAAAGAACAACACAAATCAATATCTCATGCCACTTGATGCCATTGGGGATTGCAAGGAGTAAGTCCACAAATTTACAAGAAATGAAAGAGTAATATAAAAAAATGTTGGAGAATTTTTATGGATGTAAATTGTGTAAGAGGTTCGATACATCCAACGTTTCGAGTGGACACTCCACCCATCATCAGGGACATAAAAGTGTGTATGGTAGAAAATAGAGTTGACCTTCGTATTTATAAATTAGGAGAGTAAGTGACCGTTGAAGGAAAGAGAAAAGTTAAATTAAAGAATCGTTGATATTACGAGATGAAAAATATTAATTAATTGTGAAAAGAAAGTATAATGAGATAGGATGTCAAATTAGGCGGAAATAATAATAATGAGAATGAGGGAATAAAAATATGTTGGGTGGAATAAATGTAAAGAGAGAAAATGGTTAGGAAGATAATTAAATTAGGCAAGGATATTAGAAAGATTAAGATTAAAAATGAAATAAAATGAAATAAGGAAATGCATGAATTAAAGTGAAGAAATAAGTAAAAATCATTAAATAAAATCTTGGGAAAAAGTCATTGAGTTCAATAAATGATAGTAAAGGAAAAACGGGGAGGCTCTTATAAGGAATCGAGAAAGTAAAATTAAGTAATGTGAAGGCCTTGCATGAGTTAAAGTAAGAATCAAGTTATTGATTCTTACTTTAACTCATGCAAGGCAATCAAGTTATTGTTATTGTTCTGATTTTTTTTTTGAAGTTTTGAGGGCTGCGTCTGCTGTTTGTTGGAGCGTCTGAAATTTTGAGGGTCGCGCCTGCTTTCTGTTGGAGCGTCATGTCTGTCTGGTTTTAGGTTTTTGAGGGTCGAGCAAGATTCTGTGGGCTCTGCGGCTAGGTTTCACTAGCTGCAACCCTGGTCTCCATGGTTTAGCGCGGGCGTAAGACCCATACAGGGCGAGTGACCAAGGGTGGATCGAGTGACAGAGGGAGGTGGCGGTGGAGGACCCGAGCTCTGTGTTTTGGTATGTTAATGCGTCATGTGGACGCGTAAACCTTATGCAGTGGCAACAACTTCTCTGTGGCGGCGTTTAGGGGCCGAGGCAGTTGCCCTGGGCTTGCGTCTGCTAGAACTGAGTTGAGGTCCTCTGGGGGCGTGCAGTGTTGGGTATACACTTTGAGGTCCTCTGCGGGCGTGCAATGTTGGGTATACACTTCGAGGTCCTCTGCGGGTGTGGTTTAGCTTCTTATCTGGTTTTTGTTGGGTTTTTGCCCTGTTTTGTATCTCTTTTTGCAGCCTGCGTGCTGGTTTTCTTCTCCGGTGACTTTTTGGGGATGTATGGGTTTGTTTATGAGCATGGTCATGAATTTTCCCTATCTGTTGGTTGAGAGACCACTATTGGTGAAAGATTCTTGACCGTTTCGTCTATTTTCGCTATCTTTTGTAACATCTCTTTCTAGAAAACAAATTATATTTATAATATAATTGAGAAATTTTCTTGTTGGAAAAAAAAAAGAATCAAGTTATTGGATGAATAAAGATAATAATGAGGGATCAAACTTTTTAGATAAGTGGGTTAAATAAATGTGAAGAGGGGGGAATTGGTTAGAGTGATAAATAGATTAGGGAATGATATTAGAAAGAATTTAAGATAATGAAATTAAATAAATTAAAGGATTTACTGGAATTAAAGTGAGAAAATAAGGATGGAAAGATCATTAGCAATATAAAATCGTGGTAGAATTTTGTTGAGTTAAATAAAAATGTGGGAGAAAGTTGTTGAATTAAATAAATGTTAGAATGATAATTAGATTTGGGGGGTATTAGGAAAAATTAAGAAAAATAAATTAAATAGTAGGGGGAGCATAAATTAAAGTGAGAAATTGAATTAGGTCCAGAAATCAAGTGAGGTAGAGAGATTGAATGGAGAAGTGAAGAGCGAAGTCGAGACCAGAGAAGGAGGAGAGGTGGAAGGAAAAGGCCGAGAAAAATCAAAAGGTAGGATGCCTATTGGTCGAGGTGATGAATGGTGGGCTTCTAGGATTGGCTCAACTTGTAGCCACCTTCTCGGTTAAAGTTATTAGGATGTTTTTCAATTTCAAGGGCTTTTTGAATGATACGGGAGGAGTAATGAGGGGCGAAGGCTAGAAATTTAGTTTGGTCAAAGCAAATAAGGTGCTTAGAGTTATGAGTGTTCAACAATCGTTGATTTGGAGATCCAGTTATAAGCGTTATCAACTATATGCTTTTTATGCCGGGCTTTGAAGCTTCTGCGGCCTACCGGTTTGACCTATGTAAGATTTCCCACAAGAGAAAAATTATTTTTTGACAACTTTAAAAAGATTATGACGATTTAAAACCAATCAACCTTCTTTCAATTTATAGCATGCCATATTCATAGACAATAAGAAAGGAATTATTACACACAATGATAAAGAGATTTCAAATTTCTTCCATTACTACCTATTATTCCTTCATTTCTATATTCTCCTCCCCTCCGTCTTGAATCCACCCTTATATTCAACACTTCTCATGCAAAAACAAACTTGACCTAAAGCCCTGCAATCTTATTATAAATTGTTTTAGTGCATGTATGCAAGACAATATCAAGTGTGTTATATAGGTAAGCATCATTGAAACAATATGTGCCCTAAAGGCCAAACATTCATGGTAATCCTTGTTCATTTGGTTGGTGGGTCTCACAGTGATTAACGAAGTCAACCAAAAATCCTAAAATGCACAATACACATAATATATGTTGCAAACACCAACCCCACTCCTTATCCTAGACTTGTATATCAACACCACCTCTATACCAAGGTCGTCTTCCAGGAACATTACTTTACAAGTTGAATTATCCACACTACACTTTCACATACTTCTGACCCAAGAACTAATTCGAAATCATCATATTTCTGAAAACAAAAAAATTCAACAAACTGAGAATGAAAATGAAAGTTATGATTTACAGAAGTAGGTTTGCATGTTCACCAATGATTTTCTTACATAAGCTATCCGTTATCGCCATGGTTTTCACCTTAACGCCCTGAGTTCAAATCCTGATAATGGTTTTCACCTTAACCTCCATCCAGCGCCCCTCATTTGGATGAAAATGGAGTCGGATGTTATACAAAAGAAAAACCGCATTCAATTCAGTTTTGGATGTATGAAGAGATATAGTATCTATATAAAATATACCCAAATGAAAGCCACGTCTGATTATGATATCAGAGAATAACCAAATTTGAAGCCACATCTGATTCTAATATCAGAGCCAAATTTCGATCCTGGGACCTGTGGGTTATGGGCCCACCACGCTTACGCTGCGCCACTCTGATGGCAGATGAACGAAGTGTTCTACGAATTAAAGATTGAATAACAATTTGAGATGATATTTAGCAGGGATGTAATGGTATCCATTGACAGTATTTGAACTCATAAATATATGTATTTATTTTTAATATCTCCGTTATCCCGTCAACGTAATGCCTGTTTTACTTCCTCACTCTCCACAGATTTGGAGGAATGAGGAATGAGACCGGAATCATCGGTTTTCCGAGAATACTATTTGAGAAAATAGTATATTCTATTAATATATGATAATGCATAAGATTAAGAAAGTAGTTAACCGGTTTACCAAACCACACATATGGGACCTCTAACAAACATAAATAAAAAATATTTTATTCTATCAATATATGATATTGCATAAGATTAAGAAAATAATATAAAAAATAGTATATTCTATTAATATATGATAATGCATAAGATTAAGAAAGTAGTTAACTAGCTTACCAAACCACACATTTTAGTGACTTGGTACAAGATTTACATATAAGTTTTAGCAACCACACATGTATACTATTCTAGTTCAATGCCTCCTCTAACAAACATAAATAAAAAATATTTTATTCTATCAATATATGATATTGCATAAGATTAAGAAAATAATATAAAAAATAGTATATTCTATTAATATATGATAATGCATAAGATTAAGAAAGTAGTTAACTAGCTTACCAAACCACACATTTTAGTGACTTGGTACAAGATTTACATATAAGTTTTAGCAACCACACATGTATACTATTCTAGTTCAATGCCTCCTCTAACAAACATAAATAAAAAATATTTTATTCTATCAATATATGATATTGCATAAGATTAAGAAAATAATATAAAAAATAGTATATTCTATTAATATATGATAATGCATAAGATTAAGAAAGTAGTTAACTAGCTTACCAAACCACACATTTTAGTGACTTGGTACAAGATTTACATATAAGTTTTAGCAACCACACATGTATACTATTCTAGTTCAATGCCTTTAGCCACAACCTATAATAAGATTGAAAAGCTTTTAAGATCTTTTCAGTGGGATAATTTTGAGTAAAAAATTGGTTTTCATCATTGCAATTAGTCTCTTATTGCACCCTAAGGACCAAGGAGGTTTGGGTGTTACCAACGTGCAAAAGGATATACTTTTTATTTTAAATTGAGTGTTTGATTCCTCAAAGAAAATAAGGCCTAGAAGATCTTACATCACAATTCCAAGAGCCCAAGTGCCTTGCATGGTTATAAGTAAAGTTGGTGAGGGCTCAACCTACAAACATTGTGTAGTACCCCAACCCTACTTAAAATTAAAGTCTCATTTTCATCCCGTAGTATATGGAAGGTTCCAAGAAAACCATTACGTTATTCCAATGTTGGAAGAGGGACCAATTTAGGGTGATTTTGGTAAATGATCATTCTTTATGGTGCTCCCTTGTGTAAGTTTTAAACCTGTGAAGTAAAACAATGCATATAGACTATTAAGCAAAACAAAATTTAATCAATGGCTCATACACATAGTACACATAGATTTATACCGGAAACCCTCAACCGGGGAAAACCTTTCTTATATTCATTATATCTAATTTCACCATTCACCATACAATATATACAATGTTTTTAGGTATTTCGTAGATACCAAAACCATAATCCCTTAATCCGAGATTAAGTTAGAAAACCTAAAAAATAGCAAAAACCGCCCAAAAAAAAATTTGAGGCGATGCGCGTAACCAAGGGGGGCCATACCTAGCCCCCTCTAGGAAGCGCCCGACGCACACAACACAAAAAGAACTACTAGAGGTATCGTCAGACACAATTGTCGAACCTGACGCACCCACACACACACATGCAAACAATATAACATATACCCAACATTCTCCCACTTGTTGTTTTCTTTGCATCCAAAGGTCCACGGGGTTATATAGTCAACAATCCAGGGCAACAATTCCCATTGTTACTCTACACCAGGAGAAATTTTATGTGCTCACAGACTTTGCCAATAAATCTGCAATATTCTTCAAAGTGTCAACATTTTCCAACAACACCTTCTTTTCCTCAACCATGTCTCTCACAAAGTGATACTGAACATCAATATGGTTTGTCTTCGAATGATAAGCTGGGTTCTTTGCCAGGAAGATTGCACTCTGACTGTCACAATTTAATATCACTGCTTTTTGTACCAACCCAATATCTGAACACAATCTTTGTAACCATACTGCTTCCTTGCTTACATGAGTGGTTGTCATGTATTCAACTTCTGTAGTTGAGAGTGCTACTACAACTTATCTTTTGCTCATCCAACTGATTGCTCCTCCAAATAGGTTAAACACATACCCACTTGTAGATCTTCTGCGATC